>RPOG01002536.1:0-61103 GCA_008086565.1 Thalassoma bifasciatum
ATCTACAAACTTTTCCACTTGGTCACAAATGTCATTTGGGCTCCTCTGGCTGATGCAGTTTCCTGTTTCCTGTTTTATTCTCTTCACTTTAAAATAAAAGTCTAATGTTACGGTTGCACCACCCTGACATTTGACAAGGTGAAAATTACGGGACAAAAGTTTTTTAAATTTCTCAACAGCTTTAAAATTCTTTGTATTTGCAAAGAATGTTTTATTTAAAAAGGTTCAAGCATAAAATAATGCCGCTGTATTTTTAATTTCCATTTACAATAACTGACATTCAAAAAAATCTCAAATTAATGACACCTATGAACAGTCCTGCCAACGTGGTGGACTGTAAAACCCCCAAACTCCTTGGTTTTGCGTTTTTTTGTACAATATAAAATTATCAAATTTCTACACAAGTTTATTGTGTCCAAAGTATCTTATTTCTTTATGTACACTTGAAATACTCAATTCATGATGGAAGGAAATATTGCACTCGGACACAAAAAAAAGGGACGTCACGTCATTGACCCATAAATATCCTAACAATGGCCGAGCTTTAATGGAGAAAAAAACTCAAAGGCAACCTGTAGAGGGTTGTTTAACAAATTTCCCTTCAGCCTGTTGATGCTGTTGTAAAAAATTTAGCATCCCAAGCTGGACTTGAGAATTTTGAATCATTAGCTGGGTTTCCATTACAGTTCGTCGCAAAATAAAAGCAATATTCCTAAAATTTCAACAAAGTATATTTGACATTGAGGAACATTTTCAGATATAGACAGGGAACAACAAAGATTAAATTAAATTAAAATGGGAAAAAGAACTTGACCAGGGAATACCAAAGGAGGACTGGTGTTCAGTGTTTAATGTTTAATCAGTTTCTTTATAACACCACATATTAAAAGCCGACAGTCTCAAACACAGCAACAATGCTGGAGACGATGTGGTCACATGGATGCTAATCACTCGCACATCTTTTGGAACTGTCTAAAATTGCAAATATTTTGGATAAAGTTAAAGTTAAAGTTAATTTTGGAAAAAAAATTTGGTTATAAGACACCCAATGATGTAAAGTTTTTCTATTTTGGTTTATGCAACAAAGATTTTATTATAGCAAAGGATTTACATCTCTGTAAGATACTACAAACAGCCGCTAAAAAATGTATAACACAGAGATGGTATAATTTTGAACCCCCTAAACCTTAAAGAATGGTCGGAAATAGTATCAGGACTTTTCGAAATGGAAAAGATCACCTTTTCTCTGAGACTTAAAGGAGCATCCTTTACCAAGAGATGGAAGAAATGGACTTTATTTCTAATGAGGATGACGCCATCACTTTGTGACTATGATTACTAATGGAATTCTGTACAAAGTGTCTCATATTTGAACATGATGTGCCCCCAATGTTTTGTTTTATTTTTGCGTTTTGTCTTTGTTTAGACATGTTGTATTTTTCTAAGATTTGACAAAATAAAAAACATTAATTAAAAAAAAATAAATAAAAGTTTTGGCTCCACCCACTGGACTCAACCAATGACATTATCTTTAGGAACTCTCGACGAAACCGGAACTCTAATAATTATGATGTTTTGAACTCGTTTGTAACACGTGTTTATAAGGGAGTATTCTGATTAAGAACTATACTTGTACAATTAATTCTGCTTCGTCGGAGACACATCGACACGGAGGGAGTGGCATAGGGTGTCACCCGTCTGGGTCCACGAAGTACGCCAAGAACTGGTCGAGCGACAGCTCCTGCCGCTCCGAGCGCCGGTACAGGTTCAGTCTCTGCTGCGAGATCCTCTCGGCTCGGCTCGAGGGTTTGGCGCTGAAGGACGAGTCGGCGGCGCGGGTGACGTACGAGAAGAAGGAGTCGTCGCCCACGAGGCTAACCAGCGAGCACCACCTCAAGGACACGCGGCAGAAGAGGAAGGTCCACAGAGACGCGAGGCTCACGAGCCGGGGGCCGAGGTGCAAATACCTGTGGACTCTGACTCTCGTCGCTCAGGTGCAATTGCGACCCAAAGAGCCTTTGAGCCTGTGACAGTTTTAACTCCTTATCTCTGCTCTAAAAATGCATGTGTGCGCTGAAATCTGGAGGTGAGAGGGTTTTATACTCGTACAGGTGACACGTTAAGATCTTACCTGAGCTTGACTGTCCTTGCCCTGAAAGAGGAAACAGACAAACAAACATCCAAACAAAAAGAGATGCAATGAAAGATGGGGGCATCCAAAGCAAAACAAATCATCCACAGCCTCAAAAATCAAAGCAGAAAATAGTAAATACAACTTATTTACTATTTTATTATATTTCATTTTGAATTGTGGAAATTAACACCACTGAAGAAACCTTTATCTGCATGTGACTGTTTGTTATGATTTATTTACACGCCAACTTCTTGAGACTGAAAAAAGATCCAGATCCAAAATAATGTTAATTTCCTTCTATTGCTTGGCACGTAACAAAGAGCAGATCCCAAAAAAAATTAGCAAAAACAAAAATAAACATAAAAGGAAAAAGGAGCAGTGCATTAAAAACCACAGAAGCCTTAAAAGGTAAATTTTCAAGCTTCTATTTATCTGAGAAATTTATCACAGAAATCAGACATCTAAGAGATGATTCTTTAAGAGAATAAAAAAAAAAAACTAATCAAAAGTTAGAAACAGATTGAGTTTATTGCTGCCATGGTAGGAAAAAAAATTATACCGTTATTCCGTGATAGTTATCTCGTTCTTTACAATACCAATTGTTACATTATAAGGTGAATACTAAAATTCCTAAACACCTGTTTTAAGCATTTCAAAATTACAATAAGGAAAACAATCCTATAAAAACAAAATAACTTCATACAGTGTACCTGTATTTTGATTTTAAGCCCTAATTTTATAGGAGCGTATTGCTGCCATGGTAGGAAATTCTCATTATTTTGGGATAATTATCAAAAAAACTAGATCCTCAAACAACACCTTACATTGAAAAATGACATTTCATTGATAAAAATCATGATTTTGTTGTTCAAGCTTATGTTTATGTCTATTCATTGATTCACTCATTCATTCACTCACTGATGTGCCATTAAAATGTGATTAATTACTTAAAAGCCTCAAATTAATTAGATTAATTCTTTTTATCAAGTCCCACCGCTAAAGAAAATATAAGTTAATTCCGCAGGGAAAAAAAACAGAAATAACTTTTTATTTTGAGAGAACTGAGAGTCTAAAATGTATCTAATTATGACCTTTTAGGGCTTCCGTAAGACAACAGCTTGTAAGGGACAATAAAAACAAAAAGGAAGTGGGAGTAAAAAAGAGTTTTAATTTAAATTGAAAATAATAATGATAAGGTCAATAAAAGGTGCATGTAAAAGAGGAGGAAAACAAAAGTAAAAACAGAGGAAATGAAGAAGCCAAACTCAAAAACCAGACGCTGAAGTGAAACTTGCCTCTGAGGTGGAAAACATGTGCGACTCCGTGCGATAAATCCCGATGGGGATCTCAGCGCTGGACGAGCAAAGCTTCTGGAAGAGTCTGCCGTACGTCCTGATCCACAGATCCTCCTCCGTGATCTTCATCTGAGGATTAAAGAGCCAGAAGTCTGAGTTTTTTATTCACACAAAGCTTTAAAGCAGCTGGGTGTCGTACTTACAGCGCCCAGGTACCCGGAGCCCGGCGTGGTGTCCAGACCCAGCAGCAGCCGGATGATGGCGATCATATAGTCTTTGACAAACGACTGTGGAGAAGCAACAACATCCATCATCTCACTTTACCTCAAAATGAAATCCATGTTCAGATTATCTGTAGGTCTTTAAGAACTTTTTGATGCCACCTCGAATGAAATTTAAGACCAAAAACACTATAAACTCAGGCGGCGATTGGGAAATCAGGCTAAATTACAACCTCAACCAACATTGTCTAGAAACCCACAACAAATTTGCACTAATATGCATGTGTACGTGTGTGTACATATCAGCAGCTAGTAAGAAAGTCGCCTCTCTACATCTTCAAAAATTACATTTACTACACTGCAAAAACTGAAATTTATGTGAGTGTTGGTGTTTTATTTTCAGTAAAATTGTCTAATTATACCTGACATGAGCCACATTCACCTGATGACTCCAAAAAAAAAGTCTTATTTTAAGATATTAAAAGACAAAAATGATGTTTGAATTGCTTGAAACAAGTAAAAAAAATTGCCTATGAAGTCAGAAAAAATTGCTCGTTACGTTTCTTGGCGAATGTGTCTCATATCCATAAGATGTAAACACTTGCGTTAGTTTCAGTTTTTTCAGTGTAGACCTGCCTGAACACATTTAAAACCTTAAGTAACATATAAAAGACTGGCATATAACAAACTTAATGAATTTAAGACTTTTTTCGAGGATGTTCAGACGCCCTGATGTTGGATCCAGAGTCAGAGTTTGTTCTTTACCTGGTACAGAAGTGTGTCCAACATGCTGATGCTGAAGACTCTGCCTGCAGCAAACGGCAGCCGGAACATGAAGGCCAGGTTTGAGCCCTTATCACGCTCTATCTGCAGAGAGAAACACAACAAACAGACACTAAAATCTCACTCCTCCTCTGGGTTTGCTGAACTTTTGCTTTTTAACTTCATCTCCAAGAAAAGTGATGTGGAAACGAGAAGGTGGGCTGGTTTATTTTCACCACTACAGGCCCACAGGCAGGTAGAAAGGGTTGATTTTAGAGAGCAGAAACTACTGGAGGAAGCAGGGATTTTATCTCCTTTATTAGCTTTTAACACTTGGAAAACTTCCAAATTAAAGAGGGGGTATATAGCTTAAAGAGGGGGTATTACTGGTTTCCCATATTTCAAAACATAGGTATAAAGTAACAATGTTGGGTGTCCAAGCAAAAAGTGTCTCATATCTCACAACATGTTGAAAGCACGGGGCCTCAAACACCAAGGCCGGCCAAAAAAAACTGTCTTACAATTAATTACGTACAGAATTCCAAACAAGGAGTTCAAAAATTTGACCCAAATGTTGGATTTTGGTGTTTTAAAGGGTACAAAAGTTTTTAGACAAACTTGTCCCACAGTTTTTTCAGATCATCTTCAAATTGACGATAAAAAGTTCTATAAAGATTGTAATAATCTCAATGGGCGTGGCCACATGAGGGCGCCAAAAATGACAACTTTTTTTTTACATACTCCGATTTGTATGAAATTTTTTGTGCACATCTATCATGCCAAGACTTTCACAAAAATATAAATATTATGGATAAATTTTGATCTGAAGTTCTGAAATTTTTTGTCAAAGTTGGAATTTTTGTGCCGACACAGCATGTTGTTCAAGAGATTAGTCCTACAGTTTTTTTTTTCAGATTATCTCCAAACTAGATATATGTCCACTACACACACTGAGGATGTAAAAGTACTTTTGAATTTTTTCTGGCTCAAAGGTCGTGGCCACAAATGGTGATCGAAATTGACGATTTTCAATTCTAATTCTGTTAAGTACAAAGTTGAAGCAGGACCGAAGTGCACACGCATGTTCAGTGTCACAGTCTGAGAGCATGTACGTTACATACTATGTAAGAAGTGTTTTCTAAAATACCACTAAGAGGAAAATAAGGGGTGATTTGTCTGAGTTTCACCTTTTCCAGTTTGGACAGAGCGAGCGAGTAGCAGTCCTTGGCCCTGAACTGCATGAACCTCATGTTTGACGGGTGTGTGAGCTCGGTGATGATGCTGAGGCTGGGGAACAACCTGAAAAAAGAAGGAGAGAAACAGAGAGAGAGACAGGGGTGAGAAATATTTTTAATCTTGGTTGGTGAATAAAATAAGAGCTGTTGCAGCTTTTTAACAGCGCTCTCTCTCACTCTACAGAGAGTTTGGTTCCTTTGTAACTTTTGTATGATGGTGGGAAACTCTCTGTTTGTAGAAAATCCTCAGTCTGGGCTCTCCCTGGATGGAAAAATACAGCCCACCCACACTCCCTATTTCCTGGTGGGTGAGAGTTCCTCCGATATTTCGGTCGGAGTAGTGGACGTCAGAGGGAAACAAACGTAGTCCTGTACCTGGTGTACCGTCTCTTTCGGTTTCTGGTTCACAAACTGACTAATTTACAATTCACTCAATAAAAACAATGTAATAAGGGAGTATTAAAGAGGAAACAGTAGTAAAGTCAATTTATAGTTGCACGTATAACTAATAGTTTGCCTTTATTGCCTTAGTTAAACACTCTATTTGTGTTCTGGGGAGATTATTGTCTAGTTTAATGAACTTTTATTGTTTACTCCTTTTGCCAGAAAATCAGATCAACTTTGGGAAAATAAAACCTCTATAATTGGATCCTGACTGTGCTCCTCTGTCCTCACCGACACCCCATTGATTTAACACCTCCTCCTACCAGCCAACACCCTCACAACCTCACAAGAAAACTCCTCAATATTTTTCACTGTTACCTGAACATGGTTTGGACGTTGACGATGGTCTTGGCGTCGGCCATGTAATCCTCCTCGGCGCTCATGGTGCTCTCTTTATCCACCACCACCAGGTTGTCGGCGTAGATTATGCCGCACTGAAGCAGGTTGTCCAAGCTGGTTACAAAAAACACATTCGATCAATTTCCTTGAAACCTGGAAAAAGCCAACTATGGCAACAAGCTACGACCTTAGAAAAAGAAAGTGAGCATAAGGATGAGGACACTGAGGGTAAAAGTGTAGTGACAGCTACTATCACTACAAGAAAGGGTTAAAAATGCATTGATAATTCATTAATGAATATATTTTGTGGCTTTTTCACAAAGTACTTAGGACGTCTGTGTGTTTTTAGTTCCTCACATTCTAGTACAATGTCCAATTATAGTTCAGTGTCACTTGAAGGCAACGTTCAGACTAAGGCTGAAAGATACATTATGATCGTATTGGTATTCAGATATGAAAATTCAAGATCATTTATACAGAAGATATCAGTGATGTAGATTTTCCCAGCTCACCCTGCATGTAAAGCTCGGACAGCCACATGATTATTGGTGATTTTCTGTTAATGTTGATGACTGACAGTGAGCTATAATCAATTAACCCCACTTTACACATCCTGTTATATAATGATGCTTTTATTTTTCTGAAAAATTCTGAGTTTTCTCAAATCCCACAGTAATATTGTATTGATATCTAGGTATCTAGATACCTGCAATTAATATCAGGATATGGAATTTTGTCCATATCATTCAGCCCTAGTTCAGACATATAATTTTATAAAAAAAGTTTTTTTTCTTTAATGTTTTTACACTTTAGATGATGTGCATTGTAGCCTATTGATGTCACCAAGTATTTCCCATGTGTTTTTGAAAAATCTGTCTTTAAATTTAAATGAAAAACTCTCTTTTTTCATCACTGATAGTTGTGGTGTAATGTTGCCTCAAGGAAACAAAGCCCAAAAATTTTCCCCCAAAAAACATATTTTTTGAGAATTTCTTATGATTATGTTTGTTTTGTCTGCTACAGGAAAACAAAAAACACTTAAACAATTTTCCCCAACAGACATCATAATGTGTACCATAGATGGTTTAGTCAAAAAATAAGGCATTTCTGAACAGTGTAAGGCATCATTAAACTTAGTGGAAAATCATAAAACAAGCTCCCAGTGTTTGCTGCCTCCAAATTTGAAATTATCATCCACACAAAATTACATAAAGAGACGTTCAGAACAAAATCAGCTGGCTAAAATCTCAGCCCTTGTTGACTTCTGTATCTTGAAAATGAAACTTTCTGTGTCAGAAATATTTCACATCACCACAAATCTATGTTATTTACCAAAATAAATACAAGGAAGCTTTTTTTCCCCTCACATCTAATGGGCAATTATTCATCTGAAAGTGGAAAATAACTCTTTAAAGCAGCGATGTCCAAACTACGGCCCGGGGCCAATTGTGGCCCGCAATCTATTTTCATGCGGCCCCCAGCTCTCATCTTACCATGTGTTAGTTTTGTCACTTAAATTAATCTTGTTTTAATTGTTTACATTTACAGTTTCTGTCAAGTGCTTGAAATAAATCTTAATGTATCTGGTAACTTTTCACAAAGATTTGGACTGTGCATAGGCAACTTTATAAAGCTAAACTCTGTACAATCTGCAAAAACTCAACAAGTCTTATAGCTGACAATTAATTACATTTGGCCTGATGCAAAATGTGTTTCATGAGTTGTTTAGAATAGAAAAAAAACACATGAGAAGACCAAAAAACTGAATTAAAGATATGAAACGGTAAAAAAAAAGGGCAAAAGTTGTAACATAAAATGGTTAAGAATGCAGGATCAGAGATACTTAGGGTTTAAAATGTTTTTATAATTGTCATATAAACAAACGTGATGAGGTCCAGTTCCTGATACTGCCATAAAATTGGTACATGCTTTTCCCAGGTTTGGTTTTTGTTTGTTGTTTTTTTTCAGAAACCATGAAAAAGAAATAGTTTTCCATTTGTAACTTTCACTGTTATCAAACATGTCCATAAGAGCTGTTGGCCCTCGGTCATTTTCACAGTTTCCAATACGGCCCTTTTGGGAAAAAGTTTGGACACCCCTGCTTTAAAGCTTCATGTTGCTGCATTAAAACTGTGTGAAAACACAAAGAATACACCTATACCTCCTCCAAGTTAAAGCAACTTAAGGGTTTTTCTTCCACCTTTACTGAAAATACACTTGACATGTTATTGTGAGGTTGAAATGTTACAGCACGGCTGAAAATCACAGGTCAAGAGGAGAACAATTACTAATTTATAGATGATGTTCAAGGGGAACGAAATCTCTTCTTCTATGAAATTTCATCACCTCTCTGCTGAGAAATTCAGCCCAAAGCAATAAGTGGTCAAACTGAAACTCATATACAAGGTTCATAAAGTTTAAAGCTCAGCTCTAATAACTTCGTCTTTAACTGTGTTTACTCTACAGAGGTGAAGAGGAGCAGTGAGCAGGTTTTTAAAAATCCAAACACTTACTTATCGATGGTGCCGGCCATGAAGTAAACCATGGGAAAGCAGCAGATCGCCTCTAAGAAGTGGTTATCAGGTCTGTGGGGACAAAAAGGGTCATGGATGAATCAGGAGATAATTATCTTTGAAGAACAACAGAAGAAAAACATGACATCAGGGTTTTATTGTCCTGTAATGTGAGTTTGGACCAGATTCAGGGTTGTTTTCATTGTTTTTTGGTTAAAAAAACCTCAGAGAGTTTCAGTTTTCAGGAGCTTCTGTGGTAGAAGAGAAACCAAACAAGTATTTAGATCTTATTTTTTAGTTTCTTCTATTGCATTTTTTCTCTTTACAAGAAAATGAGGTATTAATTTTGTTCTCAGTGTCTTGAAATGAGGCATTTTTTAGGACTGGTCAAAGAACAGAGTGAGTAAAAGGAGGTGTGGAGGTCTGGAAGTCTTACGGGTAGTCCAGCAGCAGCACGATGGGGTTCAGCTCCTTCCTGGGTCGATAGTAAGCGCGCAGCGGAACGATGAAGTTGTACAGACCGTTTCCCGCCGTCTCTGCCGACACGATAATGAGCTTATTCTTGAAGCCGTACGCTTTGGCATCCTCGAAGCTGTTGTGAGTGCAGCCCTGCGTGGAGAGAGGCGAGTCAAGTCGTCAGCTCGAGTCGATGCGGAAGGAGAGTTTCAGAGGCAGCAGTCAAGCAAAGCTCTGCTTATCTAACAGATATCAATTGGTAAATGGGTCAATGACGTGACGTCCCTTTTTTGTGTCAGAGTGAAATATTTCCTTCCATCATGAATTGAGTATTTCATCACATGTATTTCTTTATTCTATGAAACCTGTGTTATTTGAACACATCTTTAAACTATTAAAATATAACATGTTTTTTTTATGTTTTGGTTCCTCAAACCCCCAAAATGTCAGGTGGTGCAACCGTCCTGACAAGTATCCACAGTAATTAAACTCTAAAAATTGAATGTCAGTTATTGTAAATGGAAATTAAAAATACAGTGGCATTATTTTATGCTTGAACCTTTTTAAATAAAACATTCTTTGCAAAGAAAAAGAATTNTGGTGACTGGAACAATTTCCATGTCAGGTGGTACAACCAATGTAATAATGTGAAATGTTATTTCAACATCAAATTATTCATCTTATTCACAAATAAAAGAAATGAAACACACAAAATGAAAATGTATGAGTCACTACAGACACTTGAGAGATACTTGCCAATAATTTCACACAGAAAAAATAACAGGAACATATAAATATATTTTCATATATTTGGTTGCTCCACCTGACATTTTTGGGTGCTCAAATTAAAAATACTAAAAAATAATGAACCTAAAAACTTTGAAATGTTTGTCAACTACTGAAATCTGTTAGAAAACATAATTCTTCACTCAGAAATATGTTTTTTATCCATTTTCAAAGAACTTTTAAAAATTACGTTTTTAGACCCTCTTTTTGTCATTGACCCTTATATCAATAATCAATCGTGCAATGATTCTAATGAAGGCTGATAGAACAACACCTCAGGGTGACACTCAGTAAATTTCAGCCAATTCTGATCCATCATTTCAAAATAAAGACCTATTAATCTGAATGCACTAAATTGAGATTAGACTTAAAGGGTAATATCACTAATCAAAAAAGTAAACTTGGCCTATTCTGATGTATCATTTCAAAATAAAGGCCATGTCAAATCTCACATCTGAGTTTATTTTGCTCTAATTTCAGATTAAAGTTAAAATGATAAATTTGATAAGAAGTTAATGATCCTGCTTCAGGTTGATAGTACACTCAGTCAATACTAGCTAATTCTGAATCAATGATTCATTATCAATAGAAAACTTTTAATTGTGTTGAAATGCTGAGCACCAGCGCTGCTCCAATGGAGCAATGGAGATGTAAAGGTAATGGTTGTGGCTTAGCATTTCAACATCAAGCATTTGCTGGAAGAAAGTGCTTACTGTTGGAATAAGGCTCAATATTTCAACACTGAGCTTTTCTGGCAAGGAAAAGCAAGAGTATTGAAATGCGATACTCAGCATTTCAACATCCTGCATTTTCTGAAAGGAAGTGCACCCCCCCCCTCTGGTTTTAATTTGAAGTTACAGCAAAATTAGCTCAGTTTTTCTCAGGTTTCGAAGGGCTTTCTTTTTAAATGAGACATCAGAACGGTCTACTATTGGCCTGAAGTGGAATTATTGATTGATTATTGATGCCACACTTTTAATTCTTATGTGAATTTGGATCAATTAGGCTGGACACAAGATCTGAAAAGGCTTTTATTTTGAAATGACACCTCAGAATTCATCCATTTATATTTGAATGATTGTACACGGCTTTTATTTTGAATTTCAGTCAGTTTCACCCTTTTACCGTAATGTCTAGGATACACATGCATCGAAAAAAAAGTGGAGGCTGGTTTGAGCACAGTTTTTGGTTTGAGGATTCCAGGTTTTGTGAACTCACCTTGTCGAGGCGGAGGCAACAGAACGGAGCTTTCTGTGGGAGGAGGTGACAGAGGGTTGGAGAGCTGCCGATGTACGGAGAATTGGGAGGGTAGCCCTTTACGAAACTGAGACAGAGAAAGAAGAAATGACTTTAAAGAGGGAGTATTCTGCTTACCTTCCCTACTCTAGAAAATCCCTGAATCTGTTTTTAAAGTGATCAAAATTATCATGGAAGGACTTCTGACTGCTTTGTGACACTTATAAGGCCTCAAACACCAACATCTGCCCATAGCCCCGCCCCCAACTGCCTTCCGGAGAGCTGGCCAATCAGTGGGAAGGGGCTTTGTGGGGCAGGGAGCCTTAAAGACACAGGAGCTTAAAGAAGTGGCTGAAACACAATATTCTTTGAGTAGTTTTATAGTTTTTGCAGTGTTTTAATGTGTAGGAAAAGTAAACATGCTAGGGCATTTTCTGGAGTTCCCCAAGGCTCTATGTTTGGTCCTAGTATTTTTCTTAAAAGAAACTCGATAAGCACATTTGTCTTACCCCATTGACAGATTCATCTTGAAAGAAGACTTTTTTTTTAAACTTGTAACTATCATGGATATGATCAGGCTGTAAAAACTGAAATTAAAGCAACTGTTTGTCTTATATTTGAGTAAAAACGACCCTTTTGGATGTAAAATAAGCCTCTTTCAATTGTCAACTTAAGAAGCACACCTTATTTCAAGATATTAAAACACAAAAAGTATGATTTTTCAGTTAAAAAAACACTAAGTTTGTTCATTAATACAGTGAAAAATACATGTTGTCGGATTAAATGTTAAAGCCATAGGGGGCATAGTTACGCTGCTATCATCGTGGCTGCTCAACCATAAGTCGAAATGAGGGTTTTTTAAACACCAGTGAGAGACACAAGGATTTTTTTTGAGCTGTGAATGATATCAAAACACCATGAGGGCACAAAAGAGACATTTTAAATCTTAAAGAAAAGCACGATACCCCTCTTTAAATCAAAAACAGCTCGAGAAAATGCCTGTTCAATTGAGTTAAAAAAATGTCCTCTACCTTTAAAAAATAACGCACAGCTGCCAGAATAACACCACAGATGCTTATTAGATCCTCCAGCTGCTCAGTTTACACAAGTTTCAAGCCTTAGGGACTCACTCCTGCTCGATAACAACATCAGGAACAATTAGATTTCGATGTGCTCTCTTCAGTTTTAATCGTGTCTCATTTCGTTGTGCAACAAGTGTTTCTGCAGCTTCTGATTTACCGCACGCCCGCTGCAATTAGCTGTATGGCTTTTTCACCATGGACTGAGGTTTTGTAATGAGAGTTTAAAGGGTGCATTTACAGCCTGACGCAGCTAGGTGGCACTGTGGGACTTTTAGAGAGGCTGTGGTTTCTGCAGGTGATGCATTTACAGGACTCAAGAGGTTAAAGGAACATGTGTCCAAACTTTGTCACGTTTAGTGTAATCACAGGTGTTAAAACGAGCAGATCGCAGAGATAAACTGATTCCTCTGAGTCTCATCTGTCTGATCTCCTGATGGATGATCCTCGATGTGCCTCCTCCTCCTCCTCCTCCTCCTCCTCCTGCGGCACTTCTTCGTGTTGTCGTCGAAGTGAGCCACCTCTTTCACGACTGGAAGGGCGGCACTGTGTGTGTAGGTAGTCACAGTGAGGACGTGGAATTTCGTAGTACTGTGCGTCTAATGTGCGGAGAAGATTTCGGTAGGTAGAGAGGAGGATGCCGGCGGCTCTGTGCGCGAGGAGGAGGAGGACGGGTGGAATCCATCAAAAATGAATTGAACAATGACGACATTTCACTTAGAATGAGGTTGGTGAGTCCAGATAAGCGACTGTCGAAGTGAATGAGGCTGGGGTGGCTCGGGAGGAGCAGGCTAACCAAGCAGAGCAGGAGACTAACCAGCGACTCCTCCAGCGTCCCGTCCTACCGCCTCCTCAGCCGCTAGAGGTCCTGCCCGCGCTACGAGCCGGACGCCGACGACCGCGGCAAGAGGCATCCATGGGTCAGCTTGCTGCTCTCCTCCGGGGGGTCGGGGTTCTGGAGGTCGATGGCTACGGTGCCTGAAAAGCCAATCAGGTTAGAGCATGAGCGGCTGACAGGAAGAGCATGAGCAGCACTTTTATACTAATAACACGAGGAAACCATGACCATGTAATCTCAGAGCGCAGCGCCCGGAGACTCTTTCACACTAAACGGCTCTGATAAAGTCCACATTCAGCTTATTCAGCATCTCGGCTGCTAACAACCAACCAGAGAAACTCTCCGACCTTCAGGACGACCACCATCATTTATCCGAGCTGCTGCCTGTGACTCTCTGTAAACACGTCCTTGACAAACATTAAATCAGGTTTATCTAAATGCCAGCGCAGCACTTCACCTCTATGAACAGTTTTAGTCTGAAATATGAGAAATAAACTCCAAGGAGCCTGTTTTAGTGAATGAAACTGACTATTCCAGTGAATTACAACTCACAGTTTTATGTCTGTTTGTTGCTTGTGATGACACAAAATAACTTCCATATGAAAAGCAGTAAAGTCTGTGTTCAGTCTTTTTTCTTAAAATGTCAAGCATTGGTGCATTATTTTGAAACTGCACGATTAACTTCAGAATCAGAACACCCATCTCCAGCTGTGAATACAAGAAATGTGACTTATGCACAAAATAGAAAAAAGATATATGTATGAAGCATATATCATTTCTGCATAAATGCTGGTTTTAGCAAGAAAAGTGTCATAAAAAAAATCAACTATAATAAAATATTGCTTGAAATATTGCAATCTGTTAACAAATTGGTAAATTGGAGTAAAAAAAGTGATGCATCATGCACAAACTTACCATAAGAAGTGGCCTGATCAACTTTCACAAGTCAAAGAAAAAGCACAACACAATAAAGTCAGCCCAGAAAGAAAAGACATGCAGAAAGAACTCAGCAAAGCAAACTGAGGCAGCAGCCGTCCAAGAGTGATGAACAGGGTATAGAACATTTTATTTTGTATTTTTTTTTTAGTGCGATTAACCTCTGTGAAATGTTGATAAAGGATGAAATGTTGCATCCTCACCCATGCTGGCGATGATGCTGTGCACAGGCAGCCTGGAGGGGGCGTCGTAGAGTCCGCTGACAGGCAGACCTTTGTTGTGCTTCTCCTCCTGTTTGAAGATAAAGGCTGAGTTTTCCTCCTTGGTGATGTTGATGTAGTAGCAGGTGTCTGCAGCAGCCATGATGTGTCGGGGGCCGGGGTTCAGCAGGATGCTCTTGTTGTCTTCTCTCTTCACGCCGATCAAACACACACCGTACCTGGAGAAAAAACTCACGTTGTCATTCGTATAAACCAACTTTACTATCAAAGGAGCCATTTTACCTTATTTCACACGAGTCTAAGTCATTCTAGAGCCTTAAAATCTACTTTATATCCACAATAAAAACAATACAGAGCATAAAATTATGTTAATCTAAGAAGTTTTTATTGAATTTATGAAAGTTTTTGTTTGCTAAATTCTTGCCAAATACGACACATGTATACTAAGCAGAGATATTGGTCCTTAAATGAATCCATAAACTCAGAATAAAAACATCCATTTTCTTTCAGATTTGTCTTTTTGTTTATTTTCTTATCTTACCAGGAGTTTAAAAACTTGATGTTAGCCACAGGAGAAAGGAAAGTTGATAGGCTATTGATGCTGTACACTGCAAAAACTGAAATCTAAGCAAGTGTTTGTGTCTTTTTGTTTGTAGAAAATATCTTTTTTTTTTCAGAAACACAATCAACTTTAATCACCAGGTATGCTTGAACACACAAGTAATTTGTCTTGGTATACTGTGCTCTCTTGTTTAAGGTAATAGTAAGGCATAAAAAGGGAACATAATAACAATAATAATAAAAATAAAAAATTTTGCATATAGAAAATTATCAACAACTATGGACACAAAAGAATGGCAAATAGACAAGATTAATATTTACAGGCTAAAACATATGATAATAGTGCAGTGGTGAGTAGTGTAGTGACTTTATATGAGCAACATTTACCAGACCAGTCCAGAAAAATGTCTTGTTTCGTGTTACTTTGAGACAAAAAATAAGGTGTGAATTACTTGTAATGAAGAAAAAAAATCAACCAATGAGGTAAAAAAAGGTTTCGTATTGAGACATTACTCTAATTTCAAGGGACTTCACGAGCAAATTTTTCTCACTCCATTGTCAGATTTTTTAACTTATTACAAGCAATTCAGTCTTCATTTTTGTCATTAAATATCTTGAAATAAGACATTTTTCTGAATGGGGAAGGTAAATGAGGTTCACATCAAGTCCAAAAAAACATTTTCTTCCAACAATAAGACAGTAATACTTAGTTTTTAGGGGTTTTTTGCAGTGAAGGAGGTGAAGTAGAGAGGTGACAGGCTTTATTATAAGATGTGATGCATATTTAGTTCAAATGTTGAATTGATGTTAAATTTTTCCATTATTTTATTGAGTGTCAATGTCGTTTATTATCAATACCCTCTGGAAGAACAATAAAAATTCCCCATTTCGCTTAAATCTTTTTTGAAGCTACAAGAAGTCACTGTAAAGGAATCAAAGAGCCACATGAGGCTCCAGAGCCTTGTTATATTTGGGACGACTTGATCTGCGTACTTCTTATGAGCGTGGAAGGAGGCGTAAGTGAAGCTCTTTCCGTCGTACTCGCCGAAGAACTTGCTGTCGCACAGGCGGATGTGGTAGACCTCGTTTCCAGAGCAGCGTCCGTACGTCCTCTGCCACTGCTCCGGGGATAACTGACCCTCCCTGAAACAGCAGGAAAATAATTACTCCTTAAAGCACCAGAATAAAGGATTTAAAGGCAGATTCTACACAGCAAGTGTCCTTAAACTCAAAACTTATAAAGACAACAGACCAACCCTTCTGGTCTCACTTTTTTATCTTTTCTCATTTACTCACTTAAAGCTCCTGTGAGGATTTTTTAGATTGTGTTGGTTGTGGTGCCTCCTGTGGAGCCACAACCTTTACCATAACATCTCTATTGCTCCATTG
Organism: Thalassoma bifasciatum; assembly: GCA_008086565.1. Lineage (NCBI taxonomy): Eukaryota > Metazoa > Chordata > Actinopteri > Labriformes > Labridae > Thalassoma > Thalassoma bifasciatum. The sequence goes on from RPOG01002536.1 coordinate 16,446, forward strand.
GAGCAGGGCTGAACTGTGTGACATCTATGAGTGTCAGTATTTCAACATAGTAATAAAAACTGTGAATTGAATAACCATGAACTTGACAACTTTGCAACTCCATCAAATTTAAATTTTGAATCTCATTTAAAAGTATTTTAATTAGAAACCTTGTTTATATTAAAAATATACCAAAATGCAAATTAAAATGTTACATTTTTTGTCAATTAAATGGTTGACTGCTCTGAAAAACAGCACCATGAATTAGCCCATCTGTTGCCAAAACAAGTTGACTCGTAGAATCCTATTTGAGGGCATGCAGGCAGTGAACAAAATTGATTTTTGGTAACAGATATTGTCTAAGACAGTTAACAATGGCAGATCTAGCCTTGTTAGAAGACAGTGTAGTTTGTACTTTCAGAAGAGAGAGCACCTTCAGAGATATTTCAGTTTGTCAGAGCTGTGAGTTTGCGGAGCAGAAACCTAAAAGAGGCAGCAGCTAAAATAGAGGCTGAAATAAAGGCTTTCTAAAACACCAGTGAGAGAAAAATGGGGATAACTTTGAGCTGTATATCATGTAAAGCTAGAATAGAGCTTAAAAAGACTCAATACCTGCTCTTTAATCCAAACTGATGTCCATTAGTTTTTCCTCATTACCTCAGAGTCGTTTGAATTCGTGGAAGAATGCACCTTGAATTAACTCTGTGACTCCACAGCCCTCGTTTTCCTACAGACTAATGAATCCTTCAGGACCTTTCTCGACCTTTCCGTCCCCGGTTTCCTGACATGAAGTCCAAAGGCTGCGAGGTCGGTTTGTTTGGACACTTCTCAGACAGTTTGTGAGCTCCAGAACTTTTAATCGATGTTATGATGATTAAATTAACAGAAATCTATCCCAGAGTCAGGAAACATTATCAGGATGAGAACTGTGATGGACATCCTGCTTTTTTCACAACATGTGGAGTTTGCACAGAATAAGAAGCTCAGGTAGATTTATCACCAAAGAAGAAGAAGCAGGGTCATGTTTACTGACTCTGCAGTGACAGTTTCGTGCAGACAAACAACAACATGGTCTGTAAGAAAGTAAAAAAACCTGCAGCAGGAGTATCTGTCATCTCTGTCTATTATTTATACATCTACTGGGATTTAATCCGTCCACATGAACAGTCACACGAACTCATGAAGCATTCAGAAAACAGACGAAGCTGGAAAGGTTAAAAGTTGATTGAACTGGAGCTGTTTGCTGCTCTGGGAGCAGAAATGTCACCGAGTCACACAGAAGCAGATTTCAACACAGAGCTGACAGAGGAAGATAAAAGAGAAGGAGGATCTGCATCTATACACCCGCTATTTAAATGTAAATTAAGATGACATTCAAAGAAAGCTTCCAAGTCGACAAAAAATTTACTCTAAAGTTTAAAGAAACAGTCTGAAATTGAAGAAAAGTCACAGTCATTTGGAGGGTTGAGACAAAAATTGAACTTTTTTGGTCTCCTCAGTTGTTCCGGATACTACTTTCCAGGTGGTAAGGATGACACTTTGTGCCTCCACCTAGTGACTACAAAACCCCTACACACTCGATGTTTCCGAGTCCTGTGAACCAGGTTTGACTACTTACTTCCTACTTACGTCGTACAATAGTCTTTTATGACCTCCTTTTAAATGTGAGTAGTCGGGTCTTCGACGTGTTGAGACGTACATGGACGTTCCAAGTGGACCTGCCATTGGCTACAGTGGAATAAAGTGAAGGTTCTGGAGTGGCCATCTCAGTCTCCTGACCTCAATATCATCTCAAACCTGCAGTTCATGCAAGACAGTCCAAGAATTTATAGGAACTGGAGGCTTTTTGCCAAGAAGAATGGGCAGTTTTACCATCTGAGAAAATAAATATTCCAGGTCTGAGTCGCTCTCACTGAAGAAGCTGCCTGAGCAAAAGTGGTCCTTGTAGTTGGAACTGTCCGGTCCCCTCAACTGACAGACCTGGTGACTGCCAGTGAGTGTTTTCTGATTTATAAAAGTACTAAGGAACCATGCAAGATCTTATAAGTAAGACAGGTATCTTTTAATTTGAGCTCAGTAAGTTCTGTTTTTTAATAGTATTCAATAGGTCTAAGTGTTGTAAAAGAGGCTTGTGCCCAGCTCGTCAGACAGTATGATAAATGTGACATGATGACGGCACTGAAATACGTTACTGCTGCTTTGGTTTTGACGTGACTAAAATTGGGTAAGTGAAACTTCACTGTTCACTACTGATATAATTTGTTTTTTAAATGTAAGATTTGAATAAATTTTTCTGCTATCCAGTGACCTGTTTTTTGTGCCTCTTCTTATGTAGATAAGTCTTCAGTTTATTTTGAGTTTCTCCATGAGCAGGATGAAATACCAATCTAAAATTAGCCCTGACAATTCAGGTCTCGGGTAACTAGTTTTATAGTGATTGACAGATTTTTTAAAAATTCGGGACTTGCCACTAATGTGTATCATTTGTATATGGGTCAATGACGTGACGTCCCTTTTTTTGTGTCTGAGTGCAATATTTCCTTCCATCCTGAATTGAGTATTTCATCACATGTATTTCTTTATTCTATGAAACCTGTGTTATTTGAACACATCTTTAAACTATTAAAATACAACATGTTTTTTTGTGTTTTGGTTCCTCAAACCCCCAAAATGTCTGGTGGTGCAACCGTCCTGACAAGTATCCACAGTAATTAAACTCTTAAAATTGAATGTCAGTTATTGTAAATGGAAATTAAAAATACAGTGGCATTATTTTATGCTTGACCCTTTTTGAATAAAACATTCTTTGCAAATAAAAAGAATTTTAAAGCTGTTGAGAAATGTAAAAAACTTTTGTCCCGTAATTTTCACCTTGTCAAATGTCAGGGTGGTGCAACCGTAACATTAGACTTTTATTTTAAAGTGAAGAGAATAAAACAGGAAACAGGAAACTGCATCAGCCAGAGGAGCCCAAATGACATTTGTGACCAAGTGGAAAAGTTTGTAGATTTCTCNAAGGTTTTTTCACTTCATTGGTGACTGGAACAATTTCCATGTCAGGTGGAACAACCAATGTAATAATGTGAAATGTTATTTTAACATCAAATTATTTATCTTATTCACAAATAAAACTAATGAAACACACAAAATGAAAATGTATGAGTCACTACAGACACTTGAGAGATACTTGCCAATAATTTCACACAGAAAAAATAACAGGAACATATAAATATATTTTCATATATTTGGTTGCTCCACCTGACATTTTTGGGTGCTCAAATTAAAAATACTAAAAAATAATGAACCTCAAATCTTTGAAATGTTGGTCAACTACTGAAATCTGTTAGAAAACATAATTCTTCTCTCAGAAATATGTTTTTATCCATTTTCAAAGAACTTTTTAAAAATAAGTTTTTAGACCCTCTTTTTGTCATTGACCCATATAACTTTTTGGATGTTGTATTTCCTCTTTCTATCAGGTAGCGTATGTCTGTTACTCTTCTTTTTTGGTTGTCCTTTTGTTACTTTCCTTGTCCTATGGGTTCAAAACTGTTTCCCTGATGAAGGTCTTAGCACTGAAACTTCGCCAATAAACTAAGATTATTTGCAAGTTTTGACAGTGTGCGGGTGTTTACATTTGAAAATTGGATACGTGAAACTTTGCTGAGTTCACTACTGATTTAATTTGTTTTTTAATGTAAGATTTGAATTGATTTTTATTCCAAGATATTTAAATTCGGGCACAACTGAGTCCAACCACTGTGTAGTAAATGTTTCGCACTGAACACTGGCTGTGTTGTGTTTCTGTTTGTGAAGTACAAACTCAGGAAGATTAAAAGTCTTTCACTACCTCAGATGTTTGTTTACTAGAGTTGTTCGACATCCAAAGAGCTCCACTACTCTCGTACGAATGTGAGTAAAATCAAACAAAAGAAACAACAAAGGAGAATCGAGTCCGGTGTCTCTGAGGTTCACGTTGTAATAAATAACTCTTCCTGTTTCTGCCCTTTACGGTGAGTAAATCTCAGCACAGCTCCTTATTTACTGGACAGGTAGAAGAGTGATATTGATCCGCTCTTCTCAGCAGGACGGAGAATAAATCTATTATCTAAGGTTTTAAAACTCTCGCTTTGTAAAGTGGTTTTAACTTTGGTTGGTGAAATTACTCTGGCTGTTAAAGTGCTTTTTATTTTTGATTCATTTAAATGTTTAACATGTGCTGATCTCTGAGGAGCAGTTTGATAGGAAAACAGTAGCAGGGAGGAAATGAAAAAGTACTCACTGTCCTCTGGAGGTGTGAACCAGCAGTGTGACTAAGGTCGATGTAGCCGGACACACACAGTTCAGCGCCAACATGGCGTATTTGAACTCCTCTTCACACACGACGTGATCTGTTTGACACAGATTAAGCGAGTTAATGTACCGTTTCAGAGCAGGAACTTCCCGTAGGTACACGCTCGTTGTGCTCTCACCTGCAAACTTCACGTGGAATTTATTTTCCGGTTTGAGGATCTGGACGTAGAGCGGACAGTTTGGGGCGAAGTCTTTAGCAGCCCAGGCTCTCAGGATCGTCTGGTGATCCTGCAGAGGAGGAAATGATTCACTTTTACTCACGATACGACTCATTTGTAAAAGCAATCAGAATTTTATGGATCATAAAGTGACTCCATTTGCTTTCATGACATCATCTGGAAATCCCTGACTCTCTGCGCTAATTTATACAGAGGAAGCAGAGTGTGAAAGGAAACGTCTCCTTTGAAGTTATTATAATTAGAGTAAGTGTTTTTAGTTTAACGACCGCTTCGACAGATTTCTGCGCAGACGTGACTTACAGCAGCCGTTCGGTCGACTTCGTTCCTGCTGCTGAGGATGAAACAGGCCTCAGCGTCGTCCATCCTGAGGAGAGAGGAGAGAGAAACAGACGAAAAGGGTCAAAGGAAATTCAACCTGACATTTAGTAAGAGTTATAGCATGAAAAATAGAGTCAGGCATTGCACGTTTTTCTACTCTTAGATAGTTCCTGCCCCCTGCTGGGTCCTTCACTCTCTGTGCAGCTGTTACACTGCAAAAACTGAAATCTAAGCTAGTCATTATGTCTTATTTGTAGTAAAAATTGTCTTATTATTCTTTATTTGAGCCACATTCACCAGACCAGGTCATTAAAATGTCTTATTTCAAGTTTTTTCAAGACAAAAATGAGGTGTAAATTGCTTGTAACAACTCAAAAAAATCTGCCAATGGGATAAGAAAAATTTGCTCCTGAAGTTTCTTGAAACTATAAAGATGTCTTGATACAAGAAACTTTTTTCTTACCCCACTGGCAGATTCTTTTAACTAGTTACAACCAACTCAGACCTCATTTTTGTCTTCAAATAACTTGAAATAAAAAATTTTCCAGGACTTATCGGTAGAATGTGGCTTGTATCAAGAATAGTCAGACAAATTTGACTAAAAATAAGACAATGACTTGCTCAGATTTCAGTTTTTGCAGTGTACTTACTCTTGTTTTGCTAGTGTGGCTTGTGCAGTGTTTTTTTTCTTTATTTTGCTCTTAATAATTTATCAAAAACTTTTCTATGTGATTCACTTAAAATCATCAATTCACTAGAAACCCCACCTGAATAAATGTCGGAGCTGAAATATCTCCATACATGACTCTGTTTACACTCAGTCGTTGTGTTTTCAGACAACGTGACTGACTTAGCAGTTTGCTGCTGTGACAACACGTTATTAACTCATCCAGGTGGAAGAAAAAGTAGTTCCCAACCGTGTATGATTCAAATGAGAGCTCAAAAGTTTTGTTTCTTTCCAATGTGTTCCTGTTCATTTTCTAACATTACTTCAAATAAAAAACAGTATCAAAAGTATCGATATTTTGATTTGAGAATCGACACTAAAGCATAAAGATCTGGTATCAGTAGTATCGATATTTCAGTTTCGATCTGCACATCACCATCGGAAAGCATTTATGTGAGCTATTCGATAAACAACCAGTCCAGTTTCTCATCACCATGACTTAGCTCTAACTTGAAAAAGGCTTCACAGAGGTCATAGCATTCAACATAAATGGGTGTCGGATACACAGTCTCAGTATCTCTTTGTTGGATCCAATAGAATTATGAGAGAAAAGTCTGAATTGTGAGTTTAAAGTCCGAATTTTGAGAAAAGAAAGACAGAATTCTGAGATTAAGGTCGGCTGATGGCATACACCATAAGAGAAAATGACACTAACTGTCATTCTGACTTCAATCTCAGAATTCAGACTTTTTTTTTTTTTTATATATATTGCACATATAAAAGCAACACAAAAGGAAAAACTGAGCAAAGCAACAAACAGTTGCCACAAAGTTGTGCAGGAGGGGCAAAAGAAACCCTTCAGGGCTTGTCGAGTAACCCTCCTTAAGTCCCCAGCAAAAAATACAATATATTAACACACACATACATTCATTAATAAACATACATACACAAATGCATCTATATAAACACATAAACATTCAGTATATCCTGTTCAGACCGATACAGTCAAAAGAAAGAATGAAAAAAAAGAAAGGGAAAAAAATCATTACAGTGTTAGCAAAGGAAAGATGTGAGAATAAAAAGAATGAAATAAGAGAAGGATTAGGATGTTGCACAGTTTACTTGGTCCAATAAAAACTGTATGGTAAGTTATTTGAATGACTACAAATTGGTGCTGGTCCTGATGTGAATTAGTAAATTATTCCAACAATGAGGGCCTCTAAATGTTATTGAGAATTGAGAGAATTTTCTCCTGAAAAAAGGTGGATGGAGATTATTGACTGACCTGGTATTATAGTGATGGATTTGGAAATTAAACTGAAATACGTTTTGGAAATGGACAGGAAGTAAGTTGTTTATGGATTGAAAGACAAACAAACATAGTTGCAGCCTGTTGAGGTCAAATGCGGGAAGAATTCTGAGAGATTGAAACAAAGGAGTGAAGCTGCTTAGTCTATGAGAGAATGTGATCATTAAGGAAGAAACTATACAAAAAAAATCATTGGACCCTTTTTTTTTCACTGGCCCTCATCGTATTCAGTACTTGACTGACCGTCAATAGACATCAATTAAGTTTTGCAATTAAGTCATGACTTGCTTGACTTTGCCCACAGACACAGAGAGTGTGGTAGCTGCTGCTCATTTGGCATCATGTGCTGAAGAGGTTCACTCATTAGATCATTTCACTGCTATAAAACACTCCATGAAGCCCTGAAGAAACAGTAAAACCCAGAGTGGTACATGAGTGCAGCTCAAAGTGAAAGAGGTGAACAAACTCTGATGTGATCCAACACTTTTTCTATTACTGAGGATGAATGAGCTGATGTGAACGCAGAGAGCAGCTCATCGTCTTCTAACTGCACTTCAAGGACTCACAGATCCACCGGGGACGACTTAAAGCGTCCGCTTACATTTAGAGAAATGTCGATTTTTATCTACAGACTGAGAGGTGTGGAGGAAAGACTCATCCTCACAGATAACACAAAGTAGAAACAGCAACATGTATTAAATTCACTCTCTCTCTCTGTCTGTGTGTGTGTGTTGGTGTGTTAAACTCACTTGGCCCTCATCAGGTCCTGGTCTTTGAGGGCTGATCCTTGAAGGTAGATAACTCTCTGGGACCACAGAGGGATCTGAAGAATACGACGAACTTGGAGGTCCATCTCTAACGGACACAGGATCACAACGTAGTAGTCCTGCAAAAAAAAAGAAACAGATGCTTTGAAGCTCCTGTGGGAAACTTTTACTTTGAGTTGAGATGAGTTTACGTCCTTTAAACTCTGAATAAAAACTGTCAGCAGCATAAAAATAACTGCCTGGCCAAAAAAAATAAAGGTCACACACTCAAATATTTGGTTGGACCGCCTTTAGCTTTAATCACACATTCACTGTTTCATTGTTTCAATAAGCTTTTGCAATGTCACAGATTTATTTCCATCCAGTGTTGCATTAATTTTTCACCAAGATCTTGACCACTGCACAAAGTCTTCTCCAGAACATACCAAAGATTCTCAATGGGGTTAAGGTCTGGACTCTGTGAAGGCCAGTGTCTCATGCTCCCTGAACCACTCTTTCTCTATTTGAGCCCCATGAATCCTGGCATTGTCATCTTGGAATAACCTGGTCATTCAGTATATTCAGGTCGTCAGCTGACCTCATTCTTTGGGAACATAATGTTGCTGGCACTAGGCATGATGGGTGCATCACTTCACCTACCTCTCTTCTTACCCTGATGCGCCCATCACTCTGGAACAGGGTAAATCTGGACTCATCAGACCACATGACCTTCCTCCATTCCACCAGAGTCTGATCTTTATGCTCCCTAACAAACTGAAGACTTTTTTTTCACAGTTAACTTTACTGATTAGTGGTTTTCTTAAAACTACACAACTGTTGTTTGCACTGTGTGCATGGAAATGTTTGTACTTTCACTATTAAACATACTCCTGAGTTCTACTGTTGTTTTTCTTTAATTTGGTTTGTCCAAATGTTTAAGTGATCACCAATCACGATCATTCAGGATTTTTTTCTGACCACATTTCTTCCTTGAAGACGATGGTTCCCCATCATCCTTCCCGTTTCTAATAATGCGTTGGACAGTTCTTAACCCAATTTTCGTAGTTTGTGCATCAATCTCCTTAGACGCTTTCTCTGTTTGATGCCAATGATTTGACCCTTTGACCCCTTTGACCATGAAGTGCCTCCAGGAAAAATTATTGAGCAGGATGAACAAGCAACAACACAAACTTCTTCTTCGGTGATGTTGGTCACAAAATAAGCCATTCACTAGCAAGGACCACACATCAACATAGGATTTAAAACGGTTTATTTACATGAGTAAATGCAAACGTGCTTATATGTCACAGGCGATTTGGGGAAGCTATGAGAAGGAGTCCGCTGTAGCTCCCGGGCACGACGGACCCCCCCCTTTTATTTAAAGACCCTACGAAGTATGAAATAGATAGATAAGGGGAGGGTGGGAGGGACGTACGCAGAGAGAACAAACAGGGTATGGTGGGTAAGGAGGGTTTATATACCGGAAGGGGTGATGTTGAGGTGTGGTCCTGCTCCCGAAATGTTGCTATAAGCTCCACTTGATAAAGTTTGAACCTCTATTGACTTTAGCACCAAAACAATATCTCATTAATGGTATATGGTGACTTATATACGTAGGCCCTGAAGGGCAAATCACAACAGCAAATACGAGAAAACAACGGCAAATAAGACGACACAATGGCCTATAAGACAACACAATGGCAAATAAGGAAACACAACAGTAGAAAACCCAACGGCAAATCAGAAAACATAGCAACAATTGAGACACCACACAACAGCCACAAATGTGTTGTCTGATTTGCACTTCAAGGCCACCGTACTTAAACACTTTGTATCCAGCTGTTCCCCTTCACCTTTAATTTTTTCACATACCTGTAGTCTGGGATGAGCGTAGAACTCGTTGAGGAAATCCATCAGCAGATCGATCTTCAGCGAGCTCACACACAGCACCACGTGTTTCTCCGTCTGCGCCCGGTGGCGGCTGTAGTTCCCCCCCAGCTTCTGGCTCTCCATCCACAGGTACGCTAGTTCCTCAAACTGACACCGGGACAAAAAAAAGACAAGACATCATGAGTGAACGATGGATTCCTCGCCTGGACACAGATGGCAAAAGCGCTGAAGCAGAAAGTGCTGATGTGTGGGTTCCCCGGCAGCAGGAGTTCATTTCTATTTCTCACCCAATTTGCTCTGCAGGAAGGGTAAACACTATTTGAAGTGATGAAGCTGTTTGTGATCTTTCAACATGAATTACACCGTGAAGAGAAACATTTATCATGGGTGAGGCAGCAAAACGCCGCCTGAATACTGAGTGAGACTTTAATCACCTCAGGAGGTTTCCGTCTTCAGTCTGCTGCAGAAAAACGTCTTTGAATATTTGATAGAGCTCATTATCAGATTGATAAATCTGCTCCGTGGCTGAATTGTGCTCGTTTTTTTGTGTCGGCGTCTTTACCTGAAGGGGGAGAACAACCAGAGCGACGCAGATGAGAATAACCACCAGCAGCTGAGACGGCCAGATCTGCGGCGTCACGTCCCCGTAGCCCACGGTGGAGAAGGTGACGATGCAGAAGTAGAAGGAGTCGAACAGAGTCAGGTGCTTCCCGGCTCTTTCCAGGTGCTGGATCCCACAAGCTCTGAGGAAAAGAATTAAAACATCAGAAACAGTTTCTACAGGTTAAGACACAGTGGTCAGAAGGCGTCAGACGATTTACAAAAGCCACAACACATTCAAAACGCGTTCAACTTTCAGCAGTTATTCCAACGAACCAGTCGATGCAAAAGACAGAGGAAAGATACATGAGTGTTATATCTGATTTTTATGTTTGTTTCTATGTTTCTGTCCATACGTGTACAGCACTTTGTTTTCAGCTGTGGTTGTTTTTTAAGTGCTCTATAAATAAAGTTGACTTGAGTTGAGTTAAGTTGAGATACATTTATCAGAACTGTGGTTATCTTCGAAAATGAAGTTAAACTACATATTTAAAGTATTAAACATCCCACAAATCTGAAAGCCATTAGACTGATGACATACTTTTTTAAATACTGCCTCTGAATGTGAGTGACCCCCTCACAGTTATTACACGGTTTTATATTGAACTTTATTGCATTCAATTTCTTAATAAATATAAATAAATTTTTAAAAAGTTTTACTTTCTCTCACTACTTTTACGTAGACTTGTCTGTTGGGAAATCTGTTCCTAAGGGAAAATACTAAAAGTTGAACTCTTTTGACTTCCTTTGTGGCAATACTTCTGTTGTGTTGTGGCTTTTTCCTTCATGTTGTGGCTTTGCAGCCTTTGCCATTGTGACTTGGTGTTGTGACTTTTGCAAACTTGTTGCAGCCTTTGCCGTAGTGTTGTGGCTTTCGCCTTTGTGTCGTGGCTTTGGCCTTTTTTTGTGCCCTATGTATTTGTGTCGTGGCTTTGGCTTTTGTATTGCAGCTTTTGCAAAACGTGCTGTGGCTTATGCCTTTATGTCGTTGCTTTTGCCTTTTGTTGTGGCCTTTGTATTCGTGTTGTGGCTTTAGCCCTATGGTTGTGGCTTTTGCAAACGTGCTTTTGCTTTTGCCTTTGTGTCGTGGCTTTTGCGTTTATGTTGTGGCTTCTGCGTTTGTGTCGTGGCTTTGGTCTTTTTCTTGTGGCATTGGCCCTATGGTTGTGGCTTTTGCATTTGTGCTTTTGCTTTTGCCTTTGTGTCGTGGCTTTTGCCTTTGTGTTGTGGCTTTTGCCTTCATGTTGTGGCTTCTGAGTTTGTGTCGTGGCTTTCACCTTTGTGTCGTGGCTTTGGCCTTTTTTTGTGCCCTATGTATTTGTGTTGTGGAATTTGCCTTTGTGTCGTGGCTTTGGCTTTTGTATTGCAGCTTTTGCAAAACGTGCTTTTGCTTTTGCCTTTGTGTCGTGGCTTTTGCCTTCATGTTGTGGCTTCTGAGTTTGTGTCGTGGCTTTGGTCTTTTTCTTGTGGCATTGGCCCTATGGTTGTGGCTTTTGCCTTCATGTTGTGGCTTTTGCCTTTCTCGTTGTATTGTGGCTTTTGCCTTCGTGATGTGGCTTTGGCTTTCATGTCGTGGCTTTTGCCTTTTGTTGTGGCCTTTGTATTCATGTTGTGACTCTTCCCTATGGTTGTGGCTTTTGCCTTTGTGTCGTGACTTTTGCCTTTGTGTCGTGACTTTTGCCTTTGTGTCGCGGCTTTGGCCTTTTCCTTGTGGCTTTAGCCCTATGGTTGTGGCTTTTGCATTTGTGCTTTTGCTTTTGCCTTTGTGTCGTGGCTTTTGCCTTCATGTTGTGGCTTCTGAGTTTGTGTCGTGGCTTTGGTCTTTTTCTTGTGGCATTGGCCCTATGGTTGTGGCTTTTGCCTTCATGTTGTGGCTTTTGCTGTTTGTTGTAGCCTTTGTATTGGTGTTGTGGCTTTAGCCCTATGGTTGTGGCTTTTGCAAACATGCTTTTGCTTTTGCCTTTGTGTCGTGGCTTTTGCCTTTATGTTGTGGCATTGGCCCTATGGTTGTGGCTTTTGCATTTGTGCTTTTGCTTTTGCCTTTGTGTTGTGGCTTTTGCCTTCATGTTGTGGCTTCTGAGTTTGTGTCGTGGCTTTGGTCTTTTTCTTGTGGCATTGGTCTTTTTCTTGTGGCTTTTGCCTTCATGTTGTGGCTTTTGCCTTTATGTTGTGGCTTTTGCCTTTATGTTGCTGTGTTTATATTTGTGTCGTTCTGTTTTCATTTGTGTTGTGACTTTAACAAATCGTCTGACACCTCCGGGCCACCGTATTAAGATAATCAAACACCAACATGCAAAGTGATCCTGCTCAGTGTGATTGAGTCTAATTTGCTTAAAATCAAAGGGCACGAGAGTCGATGTAGCTCCAGGTTTGTTTGACGCGTCATCTGCAGCGACAGCATCGATCCTTCTGTCTGTTCCAGCTCAGACTAATTCATTCATGAGTTTTCGTTGATAAGGTTCAGATTTAATGAAACCCTGGGGCTGGAGGGAACGAGGATGGTGACAGATTGAGGTGGAGGAGGTTGGAGCTGGGTGGTGGCCAAAGCTGAGTGACCCAGCTTTGATTAAAAACACAGCAGTGACTAAAGGAGAAACAAAGACGGAGACGATAATTGGTCTGCAGGTTTTTCCCCTTTGGTTTAACAACAGAACCTGCCGTGTTTTTATTATCAAGCTGCTCTCACTGTATCAGTCTTCTCCTGTGGGATTTTGTCCTCTTTTTTAAGTTAATGTTGCATTTGACATTTAATTTTTCACGTATCATAGTAATAAATCTGCGTAATCCATCTGTAATGTAAATTGTAATGTCAAATGTTATGTCATATACTTTTTTTGCTTGTACTGTTTTTATCATTTTATTGTTTTCTTATCGTTTTATTGTTTTTATATTGCAATGTCAAGCACTTTGGTCGGCCGCTGGCTGTTTTTAAATGTACTATATAAATTAAGCTGTCATAGACATTGACATTGTACATTTACTTTACTGATTAAAATGCTAAAATAATAAATCCAGGAAAATGTGAACAGAAAAAAAAAATGCTTGGGTACCAAAAAAACTAAATTACTTAAAAATAAAATACAAAAACTGAAAAATTTAAAAATGAAATATCAAAAATATTAGAATACCTCATTACAAATTACTAACTAAAATACCAAAAATACTGAAATGTCAAAAACACGAAAATACTCAATATTAAGATACTATAATACTTCAAGACTATAAATACTGAACTACTGCATTACTGCATCTCCAGTTTTAGCTTGTGTTATTTTCAAATTTTATTTTCATCTTCATGGTTGTAATTTTAGAAATCTATTGAGACAGTCATGTGATACATTCAGCTAGATAAATAAATCTGACTGAAATATTTAACTGGAATTAAAAATATGTAACTATATAAAGTATGTACTGGAATAAAGGGTTTGTTAAACTTTACCTGATTTTGATTTTTTCCTTTTTGGCTGCAAATTTTATAAATCTGACTGAAAGGTCTGGTCATTATACTGGTGTCATTTTGTTGATTAAGGGTTGAATTGAACATGTAATGGTGATTTATAGGAGAAATAAAAATCTTGGGATATATGTCATGTGTCGCCATACAGCCAAAAAAATATCAAGGTATTGATTTTCTTTCAGCCCTTATTCACGCAGACGTTTGGTGACTCACCCGGTGAAAACCAGACACAGTAAGGTGCAGATGAGGATGAACACCTGGTTGAACATGGCCGAGTGCGTCCTCTGGATGGCACGATGGAAATCATTCTGGACGTGGGAGAAGATAATTAGAAAAGGAGAAGATGGATGTGACATGCATTTCTGACAAAGTAGAGAACAAAAACATGACACAAATTTCAACCCGATGCACTCGAAGGCGCTCACGACTCATTTTCCCTCGCACCTTGTTAGCTCGCTCTGCCTGCCGCCGCCTCTCCAAACTGTCTCTGCTCTCTCTCCATGTGCCGCTCTGTTTGGCCTCAGATTCAACCATCTGCCCAACAAGCGCCTTGGCGTGAAGCTCTCACTCTGTCATGGTTTCATCTGAATCACTCTCTACGCCACCAGCTGGGTCTCTCCTCTAATTGCTTTGAATTCCATGAACAAGTCGCTCTGTGCTCGTAGTAAATCCTGCTCGATGTTGATACTACAGCAGCAGAAGGAAAGAGCTTTACACTCTCTTTATTTCTCTGTTGCATTTTGTTCTCTCCTGTTCTGCCAGTGTGTCCCATGAGCTCCTGGGAGCTGCAGCTGTTAGGGAAATGAGGATGAACTGACGGCATGTGAGCCAAATTGGTCCATTACGCAGCCACGAGTTCAAGAGACGAACCTGTGGGTCCATTATACAGGAGAGCAAACAACCTGGATGTGATTCATTCAGTTATTCACCCGACTGTAGCTGAGGTCACATCAACATTTTCTCCTCAAGCCCCAAAAATGGTTAATGCTTTGATGCCAATGATGTCTAAAATGAACACATTCCATTTTGTTTTATGTCTTTTGAGTTGCATGCTATTTTGTCCTCTCTGGCACACTGTAGTTGAGCGACTGCATCGTTTTCCTGCTTCCTGCTGTGATTGTTCAATCTGTCTCCTGGCTCTCAGTCGTGGTTTCTGAGCACATGGAGGTTGTGATCATTTGAGGAAAAGGTCAAAAACATTTCATTGCCTTTATTCACGACATTGTTAATATGGACTTAAAGGTGCTGTGAGGACTAAAGCTGGTGTTTTTTCAGGGTTAAGACTCCGTTTCCCATGAGCACTAGCTCCCACTGTCATTGACACGTGACCCTTGCCACTCTTTGATATTTATAGTGTGTTAAAAAAAGACAAAAGACTTTTCCAGGATCATTTATAAAATCTTTTCAGGGACTTAAAATACTATTTAAAGTCTCAAATCAGTGGTGTACATACACATTTCAAACAACAGGGATGAACATAAAAAAAGACAGAAATACCACGTTCTCACCACCATGTTCCTCATGTTTTTACCACATCAAAGAGAAAAAACTAGCAGGACAGACTACTTAAGTTATTTCTAGTTTAGAAGGCACTTTAACAAACATTTTAGCTCCCACTTAGGCACACAATTAAGGTCCCAAGGGGTCACCTTGGCACTTGTTTTGGCTCCAAAGAGGGCACTTTGGCATGTGTTTTGGCACCCATGATGAAGGCTTAGTGCACATTTTTGCCCCCAAGAAGGCGCCTTAAGGAGCATTCTGTCTCCTTACAGAACATTTAAAAGTGTTTTGCCTCCTAAAAGTGCTCTTAGGGTGAGTTCTGCCTCCCTAGTGAGCACAAAAGTGAGTGTCCCTGCTCCCAAGAGGGCACATAATTAAGCATTTGGCTACCAAAAGGGCACTTTGGCATGTGTTTTGGCATCCAGGTGAGCACAAAAGTGAGTGTTATGGCTCTCAAAAGGGCATTTGACTGTGCATTATGGCTCCCAAGAGAACTTAAGCTTGACTCTGACTTCCAAGAGGGCACTTTAGTTTGTGTTTTGGCTCCCAAGTGAGCATAAAAGTGATTGTTTTAACTCCCAAGAGGATACTTAAACATGGAATTAGCCCCTAAAAGGGAACTTCATAGTGTATTTTGGCTCTTAAGAGGGCAACCAAGTTAGCATGTGTTTTGGGAGCCAAAAGGGCCTTTGAATGTGCATTTTGGCTCCCAAGGGAACTTAAACTTGCCTCTGGTTTTCAAGAGGGTGCTTAAGTCTGTGTTTTGGCTCCTAAGACAGCACTTAAACATGGCTTTTGGCTCCTAAAATGGAACTTTAGAGTGTGTTTTGGCTCCTAAAAGGACACTTAAAAGTGTTTTGGCTACCAAGAGGGTGCTGAAGTGAGCATTTTGGCTCCTAAGAGGGAACTTAAGTTGCTTCTGTCTCACAAAAGAGCACTTTATCATGTGTTTTGGCTCCCAAGAGGTCACTTAAACACACGTTTTGGCTCCCAAAAAGGCATTTAATTGGGTGTTTTGGTTACTTAGAGAGCACCTTATTATGCCTTTTGGCTCCCAGATGTGCTTTTAACTGTTGGGCCATAACTCTCCCTTGTGCTCATCACTTTTCAAGATAACGGACGTTTAAACACGCCCTGCAAACAATCAATTCAGGGCTTAAAAGCTAAATTCAAAATACACATTGTTGTTTGAAAGCCGCAGTTCAATTCAATCAGCAGTTGCCCTCTAAAATGGCTTGATCAGTGAAAATCCTCGGTGGTTAAAAAAAACAAGAAAACAACATAAAAAAAAAGGGGAGAATTGTGCTGCTTGTGCTTTTTTGTTCAACTCTTTGGAAAGACTTACTATCATGTTCTCCAGGGCACCTTTGGCGAGCCAGCAGTTGAGAAAAACAGGGACAAATATGTTTCTCAAAGGAGGCCAGAAGATCTTCAAGAGGAAAGGAGAAAAAAGAAAAAGGAAACAGAGGTGTTGAAAGACTTAAATTCAATATTTCAGACTCACAATGAAAATCTAGAATCCATTCATCAGGGGGAAGAATGTGAAGAGAGAAAAACCTTCAGTGGCGTTTTACTCACCGTGATTATAAATGGCACTGTATTGATCATCTCCAATATGAAGGATATCTGGAATATCTGCTCCCAAATGTTCCCCTAGAAACAAATCAAAGGGACACGAGGTTTAAGAAAAGCAGCAAAGAAACATGATAAAAAAGACAAAAGATAATTAAACACTCAGTGGGCGAGCTGAACAATATCATCACAACATAAAGCGAGTAGCAGGGTTGTTCAGCTCGGTTGTAGGAGAAAAAATTAAGTTTGTGGCACCAGAATATTCATTTTCTGCACATAAAATATTTTAAGTAGCAGGACACCAACCGAGACAAGAGGAGGAAAATTAAAGAGTGAGTGATAAAACTCAGAGAAAACTTCCAGAGGACGACCACAAACTGTGACAGAGACACTAAAAGTCCCAGAGCAGCAGAGCGGCAGGTGATATTTCACAGAGAAGACAAGTCTCCTCTGAGAGCGGCCGTACTTTAACTCTGCTAAAAGTGTCAGCCTGATCCTCTAAAGCTGTTAAGTGTCAATATGACGCCTGATTTCTGCTCCCAACATCCCTGAGTCCCCTGAAAGGAAGATATTCTCAGGGGAAACTTGTTTAGAAGCCGGTTGACAAACACCTGGGTGTGATTTTGTCTTTAAAAAAAAAAAGTGAGCATGCGCAGCTGCTGACGCTGAGCCACTAAAGAGGAGACGAGTTTGGATGCTGGTTGTAAACAGAGAAATGAAACCTTTTGAAAATTTCTGCATTCTTCATGTTTAATGTCCATGTAAATCATTGCTTAGAGTTTGATTTGCTTCCTGCAGAAATTGCCCTTTTTCTCTTTCCAAGGCAAAACCATCTTCACAGATTACATTGTGTTTGGGCAAGAAATGTCTCGAAGCATTACTTTTCATTGATTCGTCTCTGAAAAATGATTACAATTGTCTTTTTTTCTTGATTTGAGCCACATTCACCAGACCAAGTCATAAAAATGTCTTTTTCTAGTTATTTAAAGACAAAAATTAGGTCTGAATTGCTTGTAAAGAGTCAAAAAAATCTGCCAATGGGATAAAAGAAACTTCTTTTTTTTTGTCATTGGTGGATTTTTTTGACTTGTTACAAGCAATAAACCTCATTTTTGTCTTTAAAAAACTTGAAATAAGAAATTTTTATTACCTGGTTTGGTGAAGGTGGCTCAAATCAAGAATAATAAGACAAATTTGACTAAAAATAAGACATAATGACTTGCTTAGATTTCTGTTTTTGCAGTGTATTCAAGTCTACAAAAAGGCAAAAAGCAGGAGGAGGACAAACCCTATGAGCCACTGTCTCTCTGATTTAATAAATATGATCGTAATATGCTTAAATACTTAAATGATGGACCTTCTGTGCAGCAGGGTGTTATCAAAAAGCCTGACCTGAAGTGAGAAGAATCAAAATCAATAATCAACGGATAACAACATGATTAAGACTCTTCATAGTGTTCATGGAGGAAGAAAGAGTCTGTTATCATCATTTAAGAGGAGAAATGAGGAGAATTCAGCTGTACCGAGTGAAACAGGAAACTCAGCAAAACGTCACAGTATTGTTTTTTTTCTAATATTGTGCGGTCCTAATTTAAGCTTTAGCAAATGTTAAAGAGAGACGTTTATTTACAAAGCAACACATTCATCAGGATGAAGTGCTGCTGTGCCAGAATCCTCCACTCTGCACCTCATTGACATCCAAATATTTCCGCTCATAAGCAGCAAAATCTCTGCTTATCCTGCTCAGCTGCTGTGAAGAGGCTTTTATAAACCTGTTTCCTGTAAACACATGATGCTGTTTGTTGAACTCTAATCACACACGACAAAAGGAGCATCCTGAAACGACTCGCACAGATGAAACAACCCCCCCCCCAGTCTGCAGATCAGTTTATCTTCTCCCTCACGTCGATGTCGTTTGATGTCTGACTCTCAAACCAGTGGCTAAAGTCCCGGCCCTGATCTCTGATGGACGCCTCGGCACCGACAGACAGAACAAACGAGTCGTTCTGGACTTTGATCAGACAGCTGTTGGACATCAGCGCAGATTAACCCCTTACATCCCACCCAATTCTGGCTTATTTACCATGCTTTGTTTCAGGGCTTATAACAGTAGAACCATAACGTCAAAACTCATCAGTGACACCTCATTTGAAAGATTAAAGCCACTAGTTTCACAAAATGACATGGTTTTATATGTGCCTAAAAGATAAATGCAGCTGAAACAGGTTTTTTCCTCTTCATTTTTTATAACCAATTTTTGAAAATCATTAACTTCAAGAAGCTTCATGTAACTTCTACACCTTGTCATCTACACCTGAGTTAAATTTGAGCTTTCTAGGTAAAAACTTTGTAGGAGTCAGAGAGGTTTTAGTCTCAGGTGTCCAAAAACAGCAGATGTATCATCACTTACCGAAGTCTGGTTTGATGAAATCATGCGAACAAAACCAGCTGTATCAGTGCTCAGTGTTTTCTTTGTAGTCAACTTTGTTCTCTCTGTGAAAAGTTTCGCTAAAAATAGTGAAATAATAGCTCCCGGTCCTGGATTGTACCGCTCCTGTTGCATACATACATACAAAAAAAATCAACTTTGGGGCACAGATGGCCTAGTGGATATGGCCGCGCACCATGAGGTTCGCCCTCGAGCGGGTGGCCCGGGTTCGATTCCCACCTGTGGCCTGTTTCCCGCATGTCATTCCC
This sequence comes from Thalassoma bifasciatum, assembly GCA_008086565.1. Taxonomy (NCBI): domain Eukaryota; kingdom Metazoa; phylum Chordata; class Actinopteri; order Labriformes; family Labridae; genus Thalassoma; species Thalassoma bifasciatum. Next base: position 35,713 of record RPOG01002536.1, read on the forward strand.
CACTCTCTACCCCCTTTCATACTCTATCCACTGTCCTCCACTATCCAATTAAAGGCAGAAAAGCCCCAAAAAATATCTTTAAAAAAAAAAAAAAAAAAAAAAAAATCAACTTTTCGGCAGTCTATCCAGCTACAGCAGGCTTTGTGTCAACAGTAAAGCTGTTGGTTACTGTAGAAGTGGTTGACAGGGGGTTTGGCCAAGAAACGAGCCTGTTAGTGGACTTAACGCAGTATAAGGCTAATGCTAATAGCCTGTCAAGCAGAGAGCACTTCTTGTATAAATCAGGCTTTCCTGGCATCAAATCCCCGTGTATCAAGATGGTATCACCTTTGTCTTGTAGCTAAAAATCTAAGGAAATAAAATATGTCAAGTTTCACCAGATTCACATTGAGGAGGAAATGCTATAAGACTGTGAAGCTGCTGTTATTGATGAGAACAATAACGGACTTTACAGGAGAAATTTCACCACTTGGAATAATTTGATGAAACAACACTTTTGATATGTTTGAACTCTGGATTCCTCTGGTGGAAAGGAGAGTGAATATTCAGGGTATGGTGTCAGGATGTGACGTAATGACCCCAAACAGGTAGGAAGTTCCCTTTGTTATGATTGCTACCCAAGAGATTCTTTCACTAATTATGTTTTGTTGGTTGAGAAAACTGTAAAACAAAGTTAGCAGCTGAGAAGTGAAGAATCTTAACTTTCCAACCCAGGATTTTTGACAAAGATCTTACTGTTTATACTTTGATGATGTTAGAGTAACGGCAAACAGCTCGCCTGTGCGCCAGCTGGAACTAAGAGGTTAAAGAGTGTGTGCAGCGTGGACCTGTTCCTCACCTTGTAGCTGAGATATGTGATCAGCATGGTCTCCAAGAAACTGATTAAGGCCACTGACACCTGGAGCAGAGAGGAGAGAGGAATTAGTGAACCCAGCGAGCGCAGACACATCCCCTTCAATTCTTTTATTCAATAAACAGCTGCAAGCGTCGAGTTCGTGTGCACTTTCCTCTCACCTGTATCGCCCACACAGGGACCCGTCTGTTTACACAGAAAATCAAGTCCCTGAAAAAATACCAAGAGAAAGTTTCCTCTATTATTCTGCACGTTATTCCAACACAGAAATCCAAATTTCAACCATAATGATAAGTGTTGTTACAGTCAAGACCACAAAACCAGCACTGATTTGCTTTCCTCTAACAAATTAATCCCAAGTTCAACTATTCCAGTTGAATTTATGCTGTAATTTAAAACATTCACCATTCACTCACTGATTTTTCTGCTTCCTTAGAAATCTTTTCTAGTTTCTTATGTGTCAAACACCTGCAGAAACTCCAACATTCGTCCATGTTGTTTGTTCATTTTGGTCAGAAAAAAACTCTGAACACTTTCTTTAGGCCTCATTCACCTGAGAAACAAGCATTTGATTTTCATGTTTAACCCTCTGATGCAGTGTCAGGATTTTTCCCTTGAGTGTTTTTATTTGTATTAAGGCACGAAAAAAAGTTTCCATTTTTTTCCCCCAAATGTTTGTAACTGAGCATTCAACATAAAACAGTGTGAACTTGATGTAAATCCTGAATAATTTATAGATTATAAGCTTTTTCACCCTCAAATGATTGTCTGTAACTTTTTAAAAAATACATATGTTTGGAAAAAATTTTGACAATATTTTTTGATTTGATTCTTAAAGTTGATTCTTTAAATTTGGAAAACAAAAGACTAAAGAAACTCATATAATTTAGAAGTTTGGACACCAATATTCTCAACTTTTAATTTATATTTGAGAGAATTATCTCATGTGCAGTTAAAACATCAAGTTTGTATTGTTTCACAGGTATTGATCAACATTTTTCAATAAATAAGATGAGAACATTAAAGCTGTGTGCTGCCAGTTATATATATGGGTCAATGACAAAAAGAGGGTCAAAAAACTTATTTTTAAAAAGTTCTTTGAAAATGGAGAAAAAACATATTTCTGAGTAAAGAATTCTGTTTTCTAACAGATTTCAGTTGTTGACCAACATTTCAAAGTTTTTAGGTTCATTATTTTTTCGTATTTTTAATTTGAGCACCCAAAAATGTCAGGTGGCGCAACCAAATATATGAAAATATATTTATATGTTCCTGTTATTTTTTCTGTGTGAAATTATTGGCAAGTATCTCTCAAGTGTCTGTAGTGACTCATACATTTTCATTTTGTGTGTTTCATTTCTTTTATTTGTGAATAAGATAAATAATTTGATGTTAAAATAACATTTCACATTATTACATTGGTTGTACCACCTGACATGGAAATTGTTCCAGTCACCAATGAAGTGAAAAAACCTTTTTTATCNTTGCAAAGAATGTTTTATTTTAAAAGGTTCAAGCATAAAATAATGCCACTGTATTTTTAATTTCCATTTACAATAACTGACATTCAATTTTTAGAGTTTAATTACTGTGGATACTTGTCAGGACGGTTGCACCACCTGACATTTTGGGGGTTTGAGGAACCAAAACACAAAAAAACATGTTATATTTTAATAGTTTAAAGATGTGTTCAAATAACACAGGTTTCATAGAATAAAGAAATACATGTGATGAAATACTCAATTCATGATGGAAGGAAATATTGCACTCGAACACAAAAAAAGGGACGTCACGTCATTGACCCATACATAAAAAAATATATATATCGGTATCAGCAGGTCAGGCTTTTCAAAGATCAGTAATCGGCCAGAAAATTGTGATAAGTGCAACCCTAGTTTTAAATAATTCTGGACTTATCAAGGACTTTTTTGCAAGAATTTGACTGGACAAATTTCAGATTTAAGAATTTTTCTAACAGTGCTTTGAAAGATTTGCAGACACCTTGTTTTATTTGTTAAATGTGTTCGAAAGTAAACTAGATAAACGAGAGAAAACTCTTTGACTGTTTGACCTCGTCATGGTTTTGAAAATGAATTTTTTTTCGGTCTTGACTTTCAAAAGTCTTGGTCTTGAGAACAACACACGTAACGACTGTGATGTTTGAATCCAAACTTACCAGTTGATTGTTGTCGGGTCTGTTGCATTCGTACAAATCTCCGTCCGACAAAATGCACTGTGCAGAAACGATAAAACGAAGCAGGGTGAATATGTTTGTGTTTGAGGAAATGTACCCAGTGGGGGAGATTTCCATCAGGAGAAGAAGAAACTGTGTCACTGAAAACCTGCAGGCAGTCAGGATCATATCACAAATTTAACTTTCAGCACAGAGGGAAGTCCCCACATGAGCAAAAAAAAGAGCAAATAAGTAAAGTAGATCAATAAAACAGCTGGAAAATAAACCCGGTTTGGTTTGGACTCAGAGGAAGAGGAGAAAAGCCGAACAGGAAGTGCTTCTCTCACCAGGGGTTGGGGTTGAAGTCGTCTGGGTTGTCCAGGCTGACTCTCACGATGTAGAGGGCGCAGGTGAGGATCTTCAGTGAGAAGTTGAACAGGCGGATTCTCAGGCCTGGAACAGAAATTAATCCTTTATTTGGCTTAAAAACTGGAGTCAGAGAAGAAATGAACATGAGAAGTTTGAGGTTTGTTGGAGTGTTTGTGTCTTATTTTGAGTCAAAGGTGTCTTATTTAACTTCATGGCTCTCATTAATAAGTCTGGTGGAGAAACTTGTGCAGGTTTGGGTGCAGAAATTAGTACAACAGGGTTCACATGGTATATGAATCGTTTGCGCTATAAATTAATTATAGGGTAAAAAAGAGACTTTCCTGTGCTGGATATCGACATCAAAGCAACAAAAAATGGTGTTGAAGAGAGTCATATAGGGGTCAATGACGTGACGTCCCTTTTTTGTGTCTGAGTGTAATATTTCCTTCCATCATGAATTGAGTATTTCATCACATGTATTTCTTTATTCTATGAAACCTGTGTTATTTGAACACATCTTTAAACTATTAAAATATAACATGTTTTTTTGTGTTTTGGTTCCTCAAACCCCCAAAATGTCAGGTGGTGCAACCGTCCTGACAAGTATCCACAGTAATTAAACTCTAAAAATTGAATGTCAGTTATTGTAAATGGAAATTAAAAATACAGTGGCATTATTTTATGCTTGAACCTTTTTAAATNTGGTGCAACGGTAACATTACACTTTTATTTTAAAGTGAAGAGAATAAAACAGGAAACAGGAAACTGCATCAGCCAGAGGAGCCCAAATGACATTTGTGACCAAGTGGAAAAGTTTGTAGATTTCTCTGAAATACTGATAAAAAAGGTTTTTTCACTTCATTGGTGACTGGAACAATTTCCATGTCAGGTGGTACAACCAATGTAATAATGTGAAATGTTATTTTAACATCAAATTATTGATCTTATTCACAAATAAAAGAAATGAAACACACAAAATGAAAATATATGAGTCACTACAGACATTTTTGGGTGCTCAAAATAAAAATACAAAAAAATAATGAACCTAAAAACTTTGAAATGTTGGTCAACTACTGAAATCTGTTAGAAAACATAATTCTTCTCTCAGAAATATGTTTTTATCCATTTTAAAAGAACTTTTTAAAAATACGTTTTTAGACCCTCTTTTTGTCATTGACCCATATCCAAGTTTTAGCAGTGTAGGAGCTTAACTCCCATCAGTCTACAATCCAAAAATGATAATTTCTTCCACTTCTATCAGTCAGCTACAGTTTTTTCCTGCCTGTCTCTAACTAAGTGTTGATTTTCTGCCTCTGTCCTTAAAATGAGACTCAGTTTCTCTGTTTGTTAACCCGTCTGAGGGGAGGTGGAAGAACAGAAAACACCTTCTGTGACTCAGAGACTCTGATTGTTTGAACGCTGTTTGTTGAGGTGCACAAACTGCCTTTTGTTGGTCTAAAGAGACGTTATCAGTTGAAGCCCTGAAGCGTGACTGATGCAGTTCAACGCCGCTCTGCCAACTTGTCACATCTGATCTCCGACGGCGCGTAACTTTCAAATCCTGTAAGATTAACTCAAAATAACAGCTGTGTGTTTTTTTTTAGAGGATTCCTGTCATGACAAAGCATAGTTTAGAGATGGGATGATGCAGAGATGGAAGAAAATGATGCTAATGTGGGTAGATTTGGGATTAAAAGATTTAAATATGCAAAACAGAAGCTGCAGACGTGCTGGGACGCCAGAGGGTGGCGCTGCTTGTGTTGGCAATCTCCAATCAGCCTTTGATGCTACTAATCTCCGGTGACAAGACCTCATCAGATGAAGCTGGCGTCGATGTTAAAAGGATTTGAGAGTGGACAAACAGAGAGTGAAGTAATGATACCGGACAGAGGAGCCCTGCAGCCTGATGTGACATTTTCATTAGAGTCTGATGTTTGATGCTGCAGACTGTGGCCGATCTGTGACGGTGACAAGTTGAGGATCTGTTTCGCTGTTTTCGCCTGCTACATACTCCATTATAATGCAGTATTTAGTAGGGTCAATGACAAAAAGAGGGTCTAAAAACGTATTTTTAAAAAGCTCTTTGAAAATGGATAAAAAACATATTTCTGAGTGAAGAATTATGTTTTCTAACAGATTTCAGTAGTTGATGAACATTTCAAAGTTTTTTAGGTTCATTATTTTTTAGTATTTTTAATTTGAGCACCCAAAAATGTCAGGTGGTGCAACCAAATATATGAAAATATATTTACATGTTCCTGTTATTTTTTCTGTGTGAAATTATTGGCAAGTATCTCTCAAGTGTCTGTATTGACTCATACATTTTCATTTTGTGTGTTTCATTTCTTTTATTTGTGAATAAGATAAATAATTTGATGTTAAAATAACATTTCACATTATTACATTGGTTGTTCCACCTGACATGGAAATTGTTCCAGTCACCAATGAAGTGAAAAAACCTTTTTTATCAGTATTTCAGAGAAATCTACAAACTTTTCCACTTGGTCACAAATGTCATTTAGGTTCCTCTGGCTGATGCAGTTTCCTGTTTCCTGTTTTATTCTCTTCACTTTAAAATAAAAGTCTAATGTTACGGTTGCACCACCCTGACATTTGACAAGGTGAAAATTACGGGACAAAAGTTTTTTACATTTCTCAACAGCTTTAAAATTCTTTTTATTTGCAAAGAATGTTTTANTGACTCATACATTTTCATTTTGTGTGTTTCATTTCTTTTATTTGTGAATAAGATAAATAATTTGATGTTAAAATAACATTTCACATTATTACATTGGTTGTTCCACCTGACATGGAAATTGTTCCAGTCACCAATGAAGTGAAAAAACCTTTTTTATCAGTATTTCAGAGAAATCTACAAACTTTTCCACTTGGTCACAAATGTCATTTAGGTTCCTCTGGCTGATGCAGTTTCCTGTTTCCTGTTTTATTCTCTTCACTTTAAAATAAAAGTCTAATGTTACGGTTGCACCACTCTGACATTTGACAAGGTGAAAATTACGGGACAAAAGTTTTTTCAATTTCTCAACAGCTTTAAAATTCTTTTTATTCGCAAAGAATGTTTTATTTAAAAAGGTTCAAGCATAAAATAATGCTACTGTATTTTTAATTTCCATTTACAATAACTGACATTCAATTTTTAGAGTTTAATTACTGTGGATACTTGTCAGGACGGTTGCACCACCTGACATTTTGGGGGTTTGAGGAACCAAAACACAAAAAAACATGTTATATTTTAATAGTTTAAAGATGTGTTCAAATAACACAGGTTTCATAGAATAAAGAAATACATGTGATGAAATACTCAATTCATGATGGAAGGAAATATTGCACTTGGACACAAAAAAGGGACGTCACGTCATTGACCCAAGAGTCAAAGATAGCTCTTTCTGCTCTTAGAATTTAGAATTGTGACTTTCTTTATCAAAATTTCAGCTTTTTATTTCAAAAACTACCTTTATTTCAAAATTAATCTTTTAAACTGATGTCTTAAACTTAATAAGTTTCATCTCAAAATCTTGACTTTTTGTCTCAGAATTTTGTCTTTATTTCTAAAAAGTTTCACCTTTTATATCAAAATATTGGCCTTTTATTTAAAAACTCAGTTCCCATTTTCGTCCTTGCATTAGAGTAAAAGCTTTAGATGTTTCAATGGTTTGATGTAATTTTCTGTCAAGTTCGTAAATGTTACTGTACATTGTGAAAACTTCACTTAAGCATGATTTAAAGAAAATTGTGAATCCAATTGAAATCGCTGTATCTGCCACAAAAATCGCCATTTGATCTTTTTCTAAAATCATTCAGCTCTAGTATGTGACTTCAAAAACAGCCTCAGAGACACTGAGTTTCCCTGTTGGACATTTATGTGAAGCTGAAAGTGAATGGTTTCCACACACAATGCACCAAAGTCTCTTTCAGACGCCGCTTGTCTTATCTCTGCAGCCGTGCCTCGTTTCTCAGCTAATGAGCCGTTCTTTACAGTCCACACTGAATCACACACAAACAGGGCTTCACAATGAGACTGCTAACGTAATAATGAAACCCCAACAGAGACAGAAATTGGATATGCGTCATCACTGCCCTGCAATTTCCAATATGTCGCTTTTATATGTCGGTTTAGATGAGAGCACGTCTCCGAGCATGATGGGAGCAGAAGAAGAGCTGTACTTACTTGACCTTTGGTTTTTGATGAAGAAAAGCTTCAGCCTCTCCTTGAAGGTGTTTTCGTTCACGTAGAACTCAACCTGCACCCTGCGGGGAACAGTGACACATGTCAGGATGAGTGTGACACATGCAAACGGCAGCTCCGGCACATCAACACGAGCCCCAAGGAACACAAAGAAAAATAACCTCCTGAGTCTTTATGAAGTATTTTATAAAAAAGTAAAACCAGCAGGAAATGTCACAGCATGTCTCATTTGTCATTTTTTTCATTATATATGTCCCAAAACAAACCCACAACAGACACATGAAGAACTGAACATGCAGAAATGAGTGAAAACTGTCAAGGCAAAATATAAATATATATTTTTAAAGAAGTTAACAAAATATGGATTAAAAAAAAGAAGCAAAAACCTCTTGTTATGGAATATCACAGCACTTTCCAGATCTTTGCCAAGACCAGGACACTCACTGTCAACAACTCAACTCAACTTTATTTATAGAGCACTTTAAAAACAACCACAGCTGAAAACAAAGTGCTGTACACATATGGATAGAAACATTGAAACAAAGATAAAATCAGATATAAACACTCATGTTATTGTTTCATTGTTTAGTTGTTCCTAAAAACAAATTTAAGAGCAATAATAAATCTAATGAATATACCAAAAACCATCCACCCTTTCATACCACACTACCACAAACAGTCAAATCAAAACAAGTTTACTAGACTTTATAAGCGCCACAAGTTCTATTTTGAGATATTAAAGGACAAAAATGATGCTAAAACTGCTTGTAAGGACAAAAAAAGACTGTCTGCCCATTATTATTGTTGAAAAAGTCCATTTTTCTTTCCCCACTGGCAAATTGTTATCACTCTGCAAGCAAAGCAGATGTCATTTTTCTCTTTTAAAATCTTAAAATGAATCATGTTTCTGGACTTGTCATATAAATGAAGCTCAAATGAAATAGAAGTCAACCATATTTACTGAAATAAGACACAAAAACGTTCTTTAATTCAAGTTATTGCAGTGTATTTGATGTGTAAGAATGAAAAAACATGCTGGTGATTCTCCTGGGAGTTCCTCAAGGCTCTATGTTCGGTCCTCCAGTTTTTTTTTTTGTTTTGTTTTGTTTTTATGAATCAATAGTCGATAAGTTTCAGTCTATTTTCTTGTGCCTTCACACTGTTGTTATCTTACAAAGCTCAACAGGCATGTTCTTACCATATTAGCAGAATTTAAAAGTAACTCAGGTTTCAATTTTGTCTTTAATATCTTTGAGTAAGACATTTTTCTTGACTTGTCGGGTGAATATGAAAAAAGTCTTAATGCATGGAGCTAAACAAGCGCATCTTTCTTACCTCATTGTCTGATTTCAGTTTTTGCTGCATATTTGATGTGTAAGAATGAAAAGTATGCTGAAGTACTTCCTGGAGTTCCTCAGGGCTCTATGTTCGGTCCTCCAGTATTTTTTCCTCTTTAGATACAGCTGATATATTTGCTATTGACAAGTAATTCAGGCATCATTTCTTGTTCATAAATATCTTGAAATAAGACATTTTTCTTAACTTGTTAGGTAAACAAAGCTAAAATCAAGTCTTATCTACCATTTATACCAAATAAAGACACATAACTTAAATTTAAGCAAGTGTTTTTATCTTGCTTTGAGTTTAAAATGTCATTTCAGATTTAATATGAGCCATGTTACCCGGGCAAGTCCAGCAAAACGTCTTATCTTGAATACTTTAAGACAAAAATAACACCTGAATTGCTTGCAAAGAGGAAAAACTGGTCTCAGGGGAACAAAATTGTCACAACAAGACTTTAAAACTGTATCTTTTTTCAGGAAATTTAACAAGTATATTATTCTTTTCCTCACTGGAAGCATTTTATCTCTTTTTTCCATCTATTCCCATCAATTAGAGGAAAAAAAGGAAAGAAAAACATGTATTTTTTACCTCATTGGCAATTATTTTTGCTCTAACCAAGCAATCATGGTATCAATCTTTTTAATACTACCTTAAAATAAACATTTTTTAAGACTTATTCAGGAGAATTGAACCAAGATTAAGCCTTCTACGACAGTTTTTACTTAAAAATAAGACATAAAAACTTTCTCAGATTTCAGTTTTCTAAAGTGTGTTTGATGTATAGGAAAGAAAAACTTCTTGTGGCAATTTTTGGAGTTCTCCAAGGCTCCATGCTCGGTCCTCCAGCTCAGTGGTTCCCAACCTTTTCTGACTCAGGGCCCACTTTTAAGTCTTAAAAATTTTCGCGGCCCACCTCCAACCCCATAAATATAGAAGCCATACGATGCCTTGTCAGGGTACTTTTATATAATACATAAATATTTATACATGTTTAATACCAAATTTACTGGCAGGAGCAAAAAAAAAAAACTTACCCCTAAACGACAAACCATTCAAACCATTTCTCCAATCCAAAACCTGAAAAACCTGGCAAAATTGCCAGAGTCTCAAGTTTCCCAGAGTACCTGAATGTGTCACGACGTCAACAACCTTCGTTAACCGAGCAGAAAAGACAAGAATTTTCCTAACATCACCTTGATTTTCATGTCTCATTCAAAATTTATGGAAAATCAGTGGTTTGCTTTACTTAAATTCTGAAAACACTAAATATTCTATGTTTTTTCTGCTTTCATCAAGCCCTAAATGATGAATCCACACCATATATTTGCACTTCAAAAATCTCATGAGTTTAGTCTTGACTCAGTGGATCAAAATGAGACCACAGTGAGTTAAAAATCTGATGGAAGCAAAAAAATGACCAGAAACTATTTGGTATCCCTGGGCTGAGTTTTTACATCTAAAACATTATTCTGTATGTTTTTATCTTTATGTAAACACCCCTCCCACCCACACACACACACACACACACACACGTTCAAACTAAAATCAAACTACTTTGGAAACGATTTTGGGGCCCACCTGCAACACCTCTGCGGCCCACCAGGGGGCCACGACCCACAGGTTGGGAATCACTGCTCTAGCTATTTTCCTTACATAAATCAACAGTTACTTAAATCTAGTTTAGCTTCATGTATTAAGACATTAAAAGAAACTTGACAAATACATTTTCTTGACCTCACTGGCAGATTCTTTTACACCTTACAAGCAATTCAGGCGCCATTTTTGTCTATTTCTGTAAAAGCTTTGTGTGTGTGACTAACAACTTCCCATTATTGTTGGTTTTTGTTCGCTGTTTTATCTCCCAGAGTAACAATCAGGCACATTTAAACTGGTGAACCAATGCATGTATCTTAATAGATAAAGACACAATTATTCATTCAGTGACATTTTCCTAATGGTGCACATGCTGTGAGCACGTGCGAACTGCAGAGACACGACGGGTTGAAATGCTCGACCGAGACGTGAACCGTGATCGTTGGATTTGAATCTTTGCTATCTGCTCTAACACACACACACATGCATTCGATCACTTCGGTTTGTACATGAATAAATGAGGACGTGAAAAGACAAGAGTGCTAACACAATGTGCGTTTTAATAATTGATGAGCTCCTGTCAAAGTGTGCAGACATGGTTTCTCACTCATGATGTGCTCTGCGACAGATTTGAGGCGTCAAGATGATATAATGGACTTTAATTGGCTTGACCAAAGATCCCTGAAGCTCGCACGTCGTTGCCCCTGTCGGTATTTGAGATAAGACTTCGTAACACTAAATGTAGAGTAGAGAGAGTGTGTTGTCGTTAATGAGCGGAGAGGGGACATAATAATAGCCGGGTACACTCAGGAGGGAATTTATACCTCGCCTGACAAGATGAGTACAGGGTGCAAAGAGAGAGACGAGGAGGAAGAAGAGCAGGAGGGCAATTACAGCAGCAGCAGCATCCTGCGGGACGAATATATGTGTGGAGAAAGAGTGTAGGTGGGAAAAAACATCAGTATATGCTCAACCTGTCTGCTATCCCCCTTTATCGCCATGGAGACAGCTTCCAAGGCAGGAAATGTTCACTCACGTGTTTGAGTGTTGTGTTGTTTCCAGCAGGGAATCATCTGCACCAATCGCACACACACACACATACAGCTGCTATATGTGAACCACGTAAAACCAATCAGACCGACTGAATCGTCACCACTAGAGTCGTCACAGAGTCTCATCGATCAGAGCTCGGAGGCGTGTTTACCCAGCTGCTCCACACGTCCCTGCAATTTCACTTCATTGGAAACGTGAGCACAGACGAAGCTGAAATCTGACTCCAAAACAAACCCTGTTAGGATTTGTATTGTCTCATTTTCAATAAGGATTGCAGCAGGAGTGGCCCAACATTCACCCAGTCAGTGGCATGTCACTTTTCATCAAACGTGAGGTTTCATCAGTCAGATTTATAACTTTACAATTCAATCCGTCAAATCACCAGATGTGACAGATTTCAATTAAAGTCGCTGTGTTCGCTCACACTAGCTCCAGCCCTCTCAATCAGAACTGTACGTTTTCAATTATAGCCTGATGTTGAGGCAACAATGCATCTATTTGCACAGAGCAGATGGAGCCTGAGAGGAAGTTGTGCACTGGAAAAACATCCAATCATCTGTTGACTTTCAAAATAAAACACGTTGCGTTAAGGCTGGGCAGTATGACCCAAAATTCATATCACGGTATAGATGTTGTGGCAAAATTTATAATGGAAGTGTTTCTGAATGGTTTATGTTGTCTCTTATCAAAGCCAAGTTGATTTAAAAAAACAACAAAAAAGCATATAAGCATATAGTGTAATTTGAATGTAAAAACATTTATCATGCAGAAGAACAACAGAAATATGGATAGTGCCTCAGAAGTGCAAAATTCTTCAATAATACAAAAATAAAGTGGATATTGTTAACAGTACTTCAAGTAAGAGAGGTTTTCTATAAGGCAAATGGCAAAAAAGTGAATAGTTTCTGTTATCCAAAATTCTGCAAGAGTTACCGCAACTTACAGATGATATTTTTCTGCTCCACATCCGACTTTTTGAACCCGAACCACGTCCAAATCACGGAAGTAGCATCGTTTTTTTTTACCAGTTCCTCCCCCTCTGCTATGCTTGCAGCCATTTCCACACAGAGGCAAATACGATGATGTCACAATGTCGTGACGTCACGGTATGGCGATAGAGCACAAATCTCTACCGTGGGCCAAATTTATACCGTTTCTACCGTCATACCGTATATACCCCGCAGCTCTATGTTGCGTCAAAACTAAGCTGCAACCTCCGGTCTGAAAAAATGAGACAACACGGAAGTGCTAAAAAGCTGCTGTTCCTCGAGTGACCACTTGGGGCTGGCTCCGGAAAGATCAGACTCCAGTGTTAAATATGATAATGATAATGATAATAATCAGGTAAAACACTGCAGTTAAGATCTGATGCAACAAATTTTGGGGAAAAAAGGAAGCAGAAAACAACTTCAACAACCTTGCCTGAGATTTTGTAAATTAGTGTCATAATTTTGAATTTTTCTAAAATGATTTGGGGACCCCCAGAAATCATCTCAGGACTCCAATTGGGGTCAGGACCCCCAGGTTGGGAACCATTGCCTTAAAGCATGGTGAACAAGATCCTTTTACAATCCAAATATAAACTATGACAACAGTAGGTTTTGGGCTTGGAGCCAGTTTTTTTTGTCTTCAATTTGATTTATATCCAATTTCGATGTTTTAAAGTTGTTGGACAATGTCAGAAAACCAGAAAAGTCCATTAAAGTTCTTCAACACTGTCAAAACTTAGAAACTGATGTTATCTTTCTTTTCAACCACATTAACGTCTGTAAACTCGCTGTGACTGAGGTCAGATGAAGCTTTCACTCTCAGCAACATGCTGCTAGATAAAAACCCACCAGCACTTACCCTCTCTTCCTCAGCATCCCAGTCATTTAAAAACCTCCACCAATCAAACATCGGCTCCACTATCTATCTGCGGTTTGATTACCCAGAAGCCCGACAGCATCTGCAGCCGGGTGGTGTCTGTAAACCCCTGAAACAGCGGCGGTCAGCGAGGCGTGAGCCAGGAATGTTAACACATGGCCAGAGCAGAGGCGGCATTAACGTTTGACCCCAACTATGTGAGAAAGAGATGAAGTCTAATGATCAAACACATGAAGCTTTGCTGTGATTGGACGGATGGACTGTGACTGTGGACTTCAATAAATAAACATCAAACAACTTGTTCAACCCAACAATCCAACAAAACTTTAAGTCAGAGGAATATTTTCAGCTTGTTTAAGACCAAGTATCAAAAATTTTTAGTTTAAAAGCAAATTAAAGAGGGGCTATTCTGCTGTCATGCATTTAACAATATAGATGTGTTCAGACTGAACAGGTGCAGGTTTCAAAACCACTTGTAGAAATCCCCAAAGCTGTAAAATCAAAATGGTTTATTTTCAAAATTAACACTGATGACATCATCACATTAAGATTTTCGAACTGGTTCATGACAAGTCAGAGAGGGGCGGGCCTCAAACACCGAGGACTACCCATAGCGCTGCCAATCAGAGGTAAGTCTCAAAGAGAGCAGCTACAACAGAAACTTAAATAAGGGTTTTTTGAAACACCAGTGTGAGAAAAAAAGTTTAAAAAAAAATTGTAAATATAGTAAAGCTCCTATGGGGGCACCAGAGGTACAAAACAGAGATATAAACAGTACAATACCCTTTCAAAAAGTCTGTTTGTGACTGTTATCTTCAGAATGTCCTTTCTTTTCACTCAATTTGGTTTATGGAGTTGGGTTTCTAACTGCTTCAAGGAGATTTAATAATATTAAGCACCTCCTTCACTTCACACTTTGTCCTTTTTCTTGGTATTTTTTCATCAGATTTCAATTTACCGGAGAAAATATCTACTTTAAAAGCTTAGAAGATCTTCATAAATTCTCAATGAGACTTGCTGATATGCTGAGGTCTTCGCTTTGGGATCTCCTAATTGGTTCATGACACGTTGGAGGGGTGGGCCTCAAACACCAAGCCTCGCCCCTGACAGGCTGGCTAATCAGAGGGAAGGGGGTTTGTGGAGTGGGGGTCTTAAAGAGACAGTAACTAAAGCAATGACACACCTGTGTTACAAAAACAGGGATTTACACCCCCGATCAAACTCCAAAGACCAGTTGAAAAACTGCACAAATTTACAAGCAGGATCTCCTTGACATGTCAGTGACATTGGACGCCATCAGGACCGTCAAAACTTTCTTCCACCTTTCGATGTCCCATGATGCTCTCTGTCAAAGTCCAGATGGGGAATTTATTGAAAGGAGATGAGGTCTTTGAAGAGGTTTTTGTTCTTAGAGCTCTTCTGTCTCGGACGCCGTCTGATGGTTATTGGGCTGCAGTCGACTCCAGTAACGACCTTAACTTGGGTCAAGGATTATCCCGTGTTTTAACGAACAGCCAATCAGATCCTTTGGTGCGGCGCTGGTGAAATTTTTAGGTCTACCACTTGACTTTTTTGTTCCATAACCCTCAGGATCTTTCAAGAAATTCAAAAGAAAATCCAGCTCAACAATCCGACCACATTCAAAGAGAGAAAACTTTTTAGCCTTTGACATCAGGAGGTTGTGACAGTACCTGAGAGAAAATGACCTTGAATCCATATTTTTGTTTTCGTAAAAGTCTTAAGCTTTCGATCAGCTGATGTACAGGCTCTTTCACTTTCAGTCTTCATTTTATGTTTCACTCCCATTTCTTCTTAATTAGTGCAATCTTTCAACTGGTCTTAAGATTTTGATCAGGAGTGTTTGAGCTTTAAATCATGTACAGATACATGACTACAGGTGCACCAGAGGGACAGAATAAAGATTGAAAAAAAAATCTAAATGTTTCATATTTCATCACTTCATCTTTCTGCCCTCAATCTGACAGTAAAAAGTCTGGAAATAGAACATTTTCCCATGCACCACCACCACCACCACCTCCAACAAGTGCCCAGTATGAAAGCTGCTGGGAGTCTAAAAATACTACACTTGTGCCTGAATATTCAAAAGGTGCTGGCACCGTTGTTTTTCTCTGCTCCTGTTCCAATGGGCTGCGTCTCAAACGGCCCATGAGGGAGATAGAAAAACTCGCCGCTCTGCAGAAACAGCTGAATGGGAAAAAGTGCTTTGTTAGACGGACGCTGATGGAGGTGTGACCATTTCTGTAATCAGCAGGCGGTGGAGAATCTTGCAGACTGACAAGATCAACAGTAGAGAGCATGTGCGAGTTATTTCTGGCCCTCTGAGGCTTCCATAGAGGCTTCTATAAGCTGCTGAATATGTGCGTAGGAGTAGTGACGAGCGTCTTAGCTGTTCTGTTTATGTGCATATGAGTCTGAGTGGCCTGCAGCAGAGTTAATGTTGTTTTCTGGAGCAGGTTTGTCTCAAAACATCTTTGTTCTAAAGTAGCCGTCTGATCGGTTTGTGTCGTTTTATCGCAGAGGCTTTCGTCTCTGATCTGCTGCCAGCTTCAGCCTTCTCTCAAACACCTCCTGAGTGTTCAAATATAAATAGTTCAGCTCAGAAAGCAGCAGCTCAAGTTAAATTTACTCAGTCTGAGAAAAAAGGACGTTAAATGGAGGAAAAACAACAGAAATCACACCTGAGGGGGAAATTTCAGAAAGCTAAATGATGCCATTTCCCCGAGTACGAAGGCGACAAATCAAATACTCCAGGACATAAGTCTGATCTTTAACATGCAGCAGTTTGTCAGAGAGAAGAAGCACCAGGACAATTAAATTATCAGATAAACGAGAGCACTGAGAGACAACTTAATAGGAAGTTGATGTGATAACATGAATGATGGACGATGGATCTGAAACTCACTGCTCCCTCTCCTCCAGGGGAAACAGTGACAGCAGAAATTTATCTGTGAATGTCAAACTGTTTTGTAATCAAGTGACAGAACGGATGAAGGTCAATTCGCTGTTTCATTACTCATTTTGACAGACAAAACTAATTAGAGGTTTATCGAGTCAGTAATTTTGCTCACAAGTTTAAATACCCTGATTTTTTTAGCCTGATAACATGAACACAAGTCGACACAAATGTGTTTGAATGTCTACTATAGGTAACTATCCTCACCTGTGATCTATTTCCTTGTAATCAGTGTGTGTGAATAAAAGGTCAGTAAGTTTCTGAGCTCCTGATAGACACTTGCATCTTTCATCCAGTGCTGCACTGACATTTCTGGATTCTGACTCATGGGGAAAGTTAATCCAACTGTATAAAACAGGAAAGAGATATAAAAAGATATCAAAGGAGCTAATTTCAGCAACAACTGCCAGGGAAATTGTTAGGGATGCAAAGAAAAACCCACAAATAACTTCAGCTGAAATACAGGACTCTCTGAAAGAATGTGGTCTGACTGTTTCAAGATGCACAATGAGGAGGCACTTGAAGAAAACAGTACTGCTCCGTTGAGTCGCCAGAAGAAAGCCATTTCTACACAAATTCCACAAAATATCTAGATTACAATACGCCAAACAGCTCAGAGACAAGCGTCAAAACTTCTGGACTAAAGTCATTCAAAGTGATGAGACTAAAATCGAATTTTTTGTCCACAACCATAAACACTGTTCCATTTGGAGAGGAGTCAATGAGGCCTATGATGAAAGGTCCACCATTCCTACTGTGAAACACGGAGGTGGATCACTGATGTTTTGGGGATGTGTGAGCTACAAAGGCTCAGGAAACTTGGTCCAAACTGATGAATGAAGGATGAATGCAGCATGTTATCAGAAAATACTGGAGGAAAATTTACACTCATCGGCCCAGAAGCTGCACATGAGACGTACTTGGACGTTCACACATGACTATGATCCAAAACACAAGGACAAGTGGACCTGCCATTGGCTACAGCAGAATAAAGTGAAGGTTCTGGAGTCGCCATCTCAGTCTCAAACCTGCAGTTCATGCAAGACAGACCAAGAATTTACAGGAACTGGAGGCTTTTTGCCAAGAAGAATGGTCAGTTTTACCATCTGAGAAAATAAAGACCCTCATCCACAAAGAGCACAAAAGACTTCAAGCTGTCATTGATGTTAAAGGGGGAAATACACGCTATAAGAACTGGGGGGTGGAAACTTTTGATCAGGGTCATTTTGTTAGTTTTTATTATTATGATTTAAAAAGAGTAAACACAGTTGTTTGTTAAAAAATGTCTTCACCCAACCACTAACCGTTAGTGACAGAAAAGTTTTTGTGTTACTGTTTATATTTTCAGACAAACTGCTAAGAAATCATAAATTCTGCCAAGGTATGTAAACTTATGAGCACAACTGTTAAAACCATCCTTTATCACTGTGATGTGACTTGTGCTTTCAAACGTGAAACAGTAAAGACACACTGCAAAAACTGAAATCTGGGCAAGTCATTATGTCTTATTTGAAGTAAAATGTGTCTAATTTTTCTTGATTTGAGCCACATTCACTGGACCAGGTCATNCTCAAATCAAGAAAAATAAAACCAGTTTTACTACAGATAAGACATAATGACTTGCTTAGATTTCCGTTTTTGCAGTGCAGTTATGAATGGATGTTCTTGATATAAAAACAGCATCAAGCTTGTGCACAGTCTCATGTCCAGCAGGGGGTCGTCCACTAATTCTGAGCGAACGTTTTCTAACAGGTGCAGTCTCATGCATCAATGCAACGGGACGTCCCTGAACTCTGTCAGTCTTTCTGGCTCCTAAACGAAAAAATAAAAAACAAAGCAACTGCCAAAATCTTCAACCCTGGGCGCCAAAACTGGAGTCCAAAAAAACTGAATGAGCGACATCAACTTGGCAGTTATCACTTCTCAGGCAGAGTTCACGGTAAGGACGACGGCTAAAGAGAAAAAAATGACCTGCTTTTTTGTCATTTTGATGCATAAATGGACACTGAGTGAATAAAAGTGACATGAAAAACAGGAAAGACTTTGAGTCAGCAGTTTTTACTCTGAAATGTTCCCAAACAGCTCGACTGACTTTGAACTGTCGAGAAAATGAGACTTTTCTTTTCTCTCTCACACACACACACACACCTGAGACCATGTACCTCATAAAGAGCTATTTGTTGGGACTACAGCAGGAAATGAGGGACATAAATCAATGTCACACATAAAGTAGACTTACAGAGGTAAATAAATAAATAAATCCATCCTCGGGGATTATTTTCAGATACATGTCGGAATAAAATCTGCGACCTACCACGTCCCTGAATCGCTCTCCTCCGTACCAACAGAAGCCTCCATGCTCTCGTCTTACATCTCTGTGCAGATGTGCAGCATGTGGTTTATTTATGTTGAGCCACGATTGCTCTCATTTACATCGAAACCACAGCACTTCCTGTTACATTAGTTGACGGCTCAGACCTGTTTCTGCGACCACAGAGTCTCCAAAAACAGTGCGTCAGGGGGTTTTGTGTTTGGCTGCTCTTGATTTGTGTGAAACCAACTACAAGCTGACATTAAAGATGATGCTTTTATCTCACAACGAGGAGTAAAATATGAGTTTGTAAGTCAGTGTGTGCTGGATTAACGCCTTACATCCCACCGAATTCTGTCTTATTTATAATGCTATGTTTCGGAGCTTATAACTGTAAAACCATAAGGTCAAAATTCATCAGTGACACCTCATTTGAAAGATTAAAGTCTCTAGTTTCAGAAAATGTCATGTTTTTATATGTGATTAAAGTCCACACCAGGATAAATGCAGCTGAAACACCTTTTTATAACCAATTTATGAGCATCATTAACTTCCTCATGCCAGACATAAAACATCCACCACATCACTTCTACACCTTCTCATCTACATCTGGGTGAAATTTGAGCTTTCTAGGAAAAACATTGTGGGAGTTAGAGAGTTTTTAGTTTCAGGTGTCCAAACATCAGCAGATGCGTTCTCGTTTGCCACACAAAAGTCTGACGACTTCGCACAAACAAAATCAGCTTTATCGGTGCTCAGTGTCCTCTTTGTAGTCAAGTTCTTTCTGTCTTTTAAAGGTTAGCTAAAAAATCATGAAATTACAGCTACCAGTTACTGGATTTGACCTCTCCTGTTGCGCACATGAATATGAATGATTACACGTCGCAAAAAAAAAACAACTCATATAATTAGCAGTCTACCTAGCTATTGGGGGCTGCGAGTGAACGGTAAAGCTATTGGTTACTGTATCTGTTATTGTCAGGGCTGATAGCCAATAAACGAGCCCGTTAGGGGGCTTTACGCAGCTTCAGCTAACGCTATTGGCCAGTCAAGTAGATTCCAAAGCAGTTGGTGTATAAATCAGGCTCTCCTGGCATCAAATCTCTATCAAGCCAGAAGTCTAAGGAAATAAAATATGACATGTTTTTTCAGATTCACAATGAGGGGGAAATGCTCTAAGACTGTGAAGCTGCTGTTATTGATGAGAACGGACACGACAGACAGACAAACAACGGACTTTACAGGAGAAATTTCACCACTTGGAATAATTTGATGAAACAACACTTTTGATATGTTTGAACTCTGGATTCCTCTGGTTGAAAAGAGAGTGAATACCCAGGGTACGAGCTACGGACGTGATTTTATGACCCCAAAACAGGTAGGATGTCCCTGTTGTTGTGATCGCCATCTGCCCCAGTTGAGCATAAGAGGTTAACACCATGCAGGACGTGTGATGTGATGTTTTAATGTAGATAATTACAGCAGAGGACAATAACAGGGTTGGAGGAAGCTCTTGCATGTGCACATCGCCCTCCACTCAGCGTGTCCCCAGGGGGTCACGATCCATTTTCCCACACAGGAACATCCACATTAACCTCGACACGTTCTCGGCGTCGCTCTGAAGGAGCAGCGGAGTCTGTTCTTTAATTTTAGAGAGAGCACATCTTGTGGGCAGTCTGACGGTAAACGTGTCGTTACAGATCGGAGAGCTTTGTTTATGCCGTGAAGATGGAGCACAATTAAGTGTCATCACGATTTCTCCATTAACTTTGTATCACAGCCTCCTCATTTTCATCAACTGGCAAATGATGGAGAATGAGCCAAAGCTGTTAACTGGTGGGACGAACACGTGTGAAAAAAAAACTTATTTTAAAAGAATCCTAACTGAAAACAGAGCTTTTAGGAGAATTAAAACAAAAACAGAGACAATATGTGAAAGGTTTTAGCTTTCAGTCACCGTTGATAATCTGTTTTCTGGATATTTAGAGGGAAAGTCTTACTCCAAGAAAAAGCAGCAAATGTAAGAACTTTTTACCACCTGTATCCTGATTTAGTCACTGAGGGAGTTTGTGGCAATGAAGAAATATGAATAATATATCAAACATGTTCTATTCGCATGGGTTTATATCCAATTCAACCCCTATTACTCTATCTACTTTATTATTATTTCAATGATGGATGAAGTAAGATTCTGTTTTCAATTTTAGCACTTACCTGCTTATAAATGAGCTTTTTTTAATCTTCAAATGGGTGTGGGATAAATCTAATTTTGCTTCATGAACAGGAGAACGTTTGTCTTCTTTTCCCTCATTGGCTTGATGCGTTGTTGGTATTTTGGTGTTTTATTTACATGTGACTTCACTATGAGTCATAAACAAAAGTCAAAGTCCTTTAGAGAGAAAAAAAAAGAATTCAGGGTAACATTTTACTTAAAGCCTATGTTTATACCATATTATAAATACATTTATAATGTCTTATAATGATATTATAGCACTGTATAAATACAGTTATAAACATTCATAAGTTACTATAATGATATATAACAATAATCATAAGACACTATAAAGTAGTTACTCATCACTTATAAGGTCAGGTATTATAATATGTTATAACTATTAGCAACTCACTGACAATGCCCACATAGATAATGCATTATACAGATATTTATCACATTCTTATAAACATGTATAACTATAATTATAAACACTCATAAGTTACCGTAACTCTTTATAACAATGAGCATAACACATTCACACACTCCTTCAAAAAAACTTTTACCACATTGACCACATTCACAGTGAGTGGCTACGCTGATAAACAAAAGTCCTTCAAAAACAAACCAAACAGAAAAATGCACATATTTTTTATCAATGCAAGAACAACAGATAACAAAGCAAAATTTATTTTTTATTAGTATTGTGACTCCTTAAAAAAAACTTATATGGAAACTATGATAATTATAAAACCCTTTGATCCTTGCAACAACAAATGGTTATCAAGGGCCCAACAATCATCTTATAAGACGTTATAAAATGCTACATAATATGTTTTGCTGGGCGTTGTCAGTGAGTTGCTAACAGTTATAACATATTATAAAATCTGACCTTATAAATGATGAGTAAATACTTTATAGTGTGTTATGATTATTGTTGTAAAGCATTATAGCAACTTTTGAATGTTTAAAACTGAAGTTATACAGTGCTATAATGTTATTGCGTCAAATAAAGTGTTACCAAATCCAGATTTTGAACTCTTGAAATAAATGAATAAATAAATTCTCAGTTTGTTGCACCAGCACAGTTGTGTGAGCATCAGGCCGAACTATCTCTAACACCAAACTCTCTCAAGTAAGCTTTATTCAGCCATTAATCAATGTGTAAGTCATAAATAAACATGTGTTTGGCGCTGTCAGCAGAATCAGTCTCTTATGGGGATTAATGTTGTTTTGTGGCACCTTCACACATTGAAACAACACAGGTTTACTTTCTGCATTAAAGGACACTGCAAAGTCACAGAAGACATTAAGCTTCAGGCTCAGGTACTCAGAAACAAGTTTTCTCCCAATTTTCTTGCCAGTTTATGCTGCTTTTGGACCATATTTCCCACCTTAAACTTGATTTTAATTCTATTTAATGCGGTTTTTGTCTCTTTTCACCACTTTGTTTGTTGCTCTAGCAAAGATAGTTTCCCAGTCTTATAGCAAAACTGGGTGCATTTGATTTCCTAATAGTTCGAGCAGCAAGAAATACGTAACCCCATCTTTGTATGAGGAGATATCGTGCCAGGACAGCTTGTGAAAGACAACAAATGCTCCCTGATTGACTGGCCAATAGCTCTCTAGCTTTATAAGAGGGTCGTTTGTTGGCGAACAGGCCTGTAAATCACCGCAGCGCTCACAGGAAGCCAGCTGTAGCTTTTTATATCATTGGTGAGATCTATTTATTGCCCTGTGTCTTTTTTCATATTCATGTGCGCAACAGAAGAGATATAATCAGTGACGGGGAACTACAATTTCATGATTTTTGGTGAAAAGAGGACACTGAGCACTGACAAAGCTGGTTTTGTTTGGTCACCTGAGACTAAAAACTTTCTAACTCCTACAAAGTTTTACTTAGAAAACTCAAATTTTACCCAGATGTAGATGACAAGGTGTCGAAGTGATGTGGTGGATGTCTATATCTGGCATGGAGCATCTTGGAGTTAATGGTTCTCAAAATCATACTCTGAAACTAGAGATTTTAATCTTTCAAATGCAGTGTTAATGATGAATTTTGACCTTGTGGTTCTTCAGGTATAAGCTTTAAAACATAGTATTGTAGAGATAGGGGAAAAACAAACACAGAAAACAAAAGTCCAATTAAGTTTGGTGAAACATATAAGCTAGAGAGAGACGATTACTTCAACATGTTCCCAACAATCAAGTTTTACAGGTTTGACCTTCAGACTTCACACCTTTTATCGCAGCTTCTAGACAGATAAAATTCTGCAGGAGATCAAAATGAAGGTAATTTGAACCTGAACTGACTCCAGATACGTTACATCATTCTCATGCAGACACAGTGGGAACAGAACAAACTGACACATGGGTGTGATCTCACCCCGTTTACCATGAAACAGAACAATCTCAGAGCCTCTCATGTGATCAAATCTCCTGATATCACACATTGACAGAAGTGACAAAGTGCAAACAATGAGTCAGGGGACAGAAAATACACCTGGGATCAGCTGATATAAGAACAAACAGGCTGCCTTTTCACCATTTCCTCCAGTGAGCGCCAATGAGACGAATCCGTTCAGAAAATCAATGTTTATTTTTCGTCTTTTTTTGAGGACAAACGTTGAAAAGGAAGCCACAAATGGATGTTTTACTCCTCTGCATTCTGCACCATTACCTCAACATTCATCGTTCTCCTGCACAGGTATCAGTGATGTGAGCTGTAATATAACCTCCAGACACGCTCAAGGCATCATATCCACAACTCAAAGTGAATCACGCATTCTCGATTCAGTGCTTGCAAAACTTTTTTTTTTCAGTTTCCATCGCAGACAAAATCCATGCCATGCAAGCATGATGCTACCAGAGACTTACTGGGCATTTGTTGAGTCCATACTGTACTCCTCTTGGTACCTGGACGCAGCACACATGGACACAGATAGGCAAAGATTAGGAGAAAGGAGTTGGGGAGAAAGGGAAGGGGAAGAAAGGGAAAGCAAAGAAAGGAAGCTACTCAGGATGCTAATGCAATAACATTGCATTCACTCGCATCTTGAGACAGATTGCAACCTTGGGGGAGGAGGTGAAAGGAAGTCAAAGATTGGATCTGGCACAGCCGGTACGAGCGTTAGTTTGCCTCTAAAAGCTGCGTCAGATCCAGTGTTTGAGGAGCTGCTTCGTCCCACCAAGGTTTCATCTTAGCACTCCTCATAAAATACAAACATTGACACTTTGAAAACTCCAAAAGCCTTGAGAGCTGAAGTGGAAATACAGAAAGTATTTTAGCTCTTCAGGCTTTAACTCAAAAGGACATGCAAGGAAATAAAAACACATTGCGTTGACTGTAGAGAGAGCTTCTGCGGAACAGATGGGACACTTAATGCAAACCACAGGGGGGGGCAGTGGACACACCCTCATGGTCAGCGACATGTAGGCTGACGTTTTTTGAGCTGACAAACAAAGACAAACCCAGGTATTGATCGCAGTGACTGACAAATACACACAGCTCTGATGAGCGAGGGGTCAGAGGTCACACAGTTTGTTTTGATGCAGAGCAGGTTGAACTGTTCTCCAATAAGAGACGCTTCAAAAAAGACACCTGAATCAACTCACTGTAAATAAAACCCAGTGCCATTGGAAAGCGTGTTTATTTCTCTTTTAAATGGAGCAAAATTTATAATAAACATGCATTTGTGGAGCTGAAAAAGTGGGTTGCACCCTTGGAAAAAATTGCCGAACTTTCTCTGCCAATGCCAAACAGCTTGTTCTGTTGTTTCTATTGACTCTTGTCGGTTGGTGTCTGTATTATTAACCCTCTGATGCATGAATTATGAAAGTCACTGTCAGGATTTTTCCCTTGAGTGCTTTTATTTGTCATCCATTTTAACACTGAATAGTTTATAGTTTATAAGCTTTTTCATCCTCAAATGTTTGTCTATAACTTTTTTTAAATATATGGGTCAATGACAAAAAGTGGGTCTAAAAACGTATTTTTGAAAAGTTCTTTGAAAATGTTTATATGTTCCTGTTATTTTTTCTGTGAAATTATTGGCAAGTATCTCTCAAGTGTCTGTAGTGACTCATATATTTTCATTTTGTGTGTTTCATTTCTTTTATTTGTGAATAAGATAAATAATTTGATGTTAAAATAACATTTCACATTATTACATTGGTTGTACCACCTGACATGGAAATTGTTCCAGTCACCAATGAAGTGAAAAAACCTTTTTTATCAATATTTCAGAGAAATCTACAAACTTTTCCACTTGGTCACAAATGTCATTTGGGCTCCTCTGGCTGATGCAGTTTCCTGTTTCCTGTTTTATTCTCTTCACTTTAAAATAAAAGTCTAATGTTACGGTTGCACCACCCTGACATTTGACAAGGTGAAAATTACGGGACAAAAGTTTTTTACATTTCTCAACAGCTTTAAA
>RPOG01002536.1:61317-90125 GCA_008086565.1 Thalassoma bifasciatum
AGGTGAAAATTACGGGACAAAAGTTTTTTACATTTCTCAACAGCTTTAAAATTCTTTTTATTTGCAAAGAATGTTTTATTTAAAAAGGTTCAAGCATAAAATAATGCCACTGTATTTTTAATTTCCATTTACAATAACTGACATTTAATTTTTAGAGTTTAATTACTGTGGATACTTGTCAGGACGGTTGCACCACCTGACATTTTGGGGGTTTGAGGAACCAAAACACAAAAAAACATGTTATATTTTAATAGTTTAAAGATGTGTTCAAATAACACAGGTTTCATAGAATAATGAAATACATGTGATGAAATACTCAATTCATGATGGAAGGAAATATTGCACTCGGACACAAAAAAAGGGACGTCACATCATTGACCCATATGTGTTTGGAAAAAAAATTTGAAAACATTTTTCAGGCTCTAAGAAGAATAAAAAATATCCTGACACAGTCTAATATAAATTTCCACCACATGAACCATTGAATTTAGGAGTAAATAACTTTTAAATAGGTGTCCACTGTAGTGACCAGGGTTAAGCAGCATGCTTGTGCAAAATGACAACTTCAAAATGTTCAAAACAACAGGAGCTATTTGGAGTGTGACAAGGGAATAAGAATCAATAACTGGTTCCTGTGAAAAATCGATAAGAAATGTCCATCGACAGCATTAGCTTTTACACTTATCCATTACCTTGTTGATTCCTTACATTACCCTGGAATGACTGGACCTTATGTTGACTACTCTGCATCAGCTTATTTAGCTAAGCAGATAAACAACATGTTGATTCAGGAATTTAGGGTTGAAGTCTTAAAGAAACACTGTAAAACCGAACAGAAAAAGAAATGAGATTCATATCTCATATCAGGGTTGTCACGGTATGAAAATTTAAGCTCACGGTCATTGGCACCAAAATTATCACGACTTTTGGTATTATCGCGGTATTTTTAAATGTGTTCAGTATGTTGAGAAAGCACTGATAGATATAAACAAACTGAAATAGTTTAAAACAATGTAACAGTGTTTATTATGATTCAAAAATATAAGCAAAATCTTATCAAAAGTGCAATTTTTAACATCAAAGATATAAGCGTTCAGCGTGTTAACACCTGATCTGTCAGGAACATTTCCAGTTCTTTATATTATACAAATCCAAAAATTCAAGTTGTTCTTGTTCATTTTTTTCTGTTGCTGCCCCTACATTGTGGAACATGCTCCCCCTCCACATTAAACAATCCTCCTCACTGTCTGTTTTTAAAACTCGTCTTAAAACCCACTTTTATTCCTTGACCTTTAACCCAGCATGAGACTAAGCTCTGATTTAGTGTTTCATGGTTTGTTTTTAGTTATTTTTTTACTTATATTGTTCTTAAATTGTTTTTAGGAACAATGAAACAATAACTTAAGTGTTATACCTGTTTTTTTAAATGTTTGTCCTTATATGTACAGCACTTTGTTTCAGCTGGGGTTGTTTTTAAAGTGCTTTATAAATCAAGTTGAGTCGAGTTGAATTTTTAGATGCAGGCGCTTAAACACACTGTTTTCTGTTTGTTTGCTCAAGATGGAAGCAAGAGCATGGCGTTTTATTTTGAAACGACGGCTTTTGTTACCGTCAGCATCAAATCCCTAATTCATATTCAATTCTCCTAAATCGATATAGAAAACATTGTGCTTGCTGATGCCAACATATATGGGAATTTGCTTCAAAAAGCTAGCGGTTAGCAGAAAAAAAGGCTTCAGTTTGTTTGGAAACATAAAGATTGGACTCTGGACGAATAAAAGAAGGTCATGTGGTCTAATGAGTCCAGATTTACCCTGTTCCAGAGTGATGGGCGCATCAGGGTAAGAAGAGAGGCAGGTGAAGTGATGCACCCATCATGTGTAGTGCCTACTGTACGAGCCTGTGAGGGCAGTGCTGTGATCTGGGGTTGGTGGTTATTCCATCAATAGATTTTTTTCTTCCCTTATGGCACGGGCATATTCCAAGATGACAATGTCGGGATTTATGGGACTCAAATTGGGAAAGAGTGGTTCAGGGAGCGTGAGATATCTTTGTCACACTGAAGCCCCTGTTGTTAATGGCAGAATAAGCTGTTTGGCATTGGCAGAAGAAGACAATTCGGCTAAGTTTCTATCGGGGCAGCAACACAAACACGTTCCTTATCAATGTGGCTCCATTTAAAAGAGAAATAAACAGTTTTCACAACATTTATTTCCAAGAAGCTTTGTTAGTACAAAGAAATAATCCACCAAACTTGATATCCAAGCAACAGGTCACACAGCATTATGAAGACTTTTAAAGCCGTCTTTGTTCTTACAGCAGACGTCTTTCACAGTCGGCAGCTTAACTCAGTGCAGCTAATAACATCGATTATGGCCACCTTTTCTTTTATGTGCTTCAGTACCATGCCAGATGGTTTCCGCCATAAAAAGAGCCATTATCACTGTTATCTGTTACTTTGATGCTGTAGCTGCTGTCACAAGTTTAAACGCCTGCTGTGGAAAAAGTCTGGGAAATGCAACAGAAAGCAAAAAAAAAAAACCTCGCTTTTATTCAAGCAACACAAAGGACTCTTCAGCAAATGTCTGACATTTTTATCTGCAAACACTCTGATAGGGGAATAGTAATTGAGCACAGGTCGCTGTTGTTAAAACCCACTCGATTACAAATATCACCTCATGACATTTAAGAACAGTTTACGCAAAGCATGTCTAAAAAAGTATGAATTTCATAAGCACACAGCTAAAGAAACAACTCCTACGCTTGTGAATAGTAAAGTTGAAGACAATATGAAGGCATTTGTCACTGAAAGGTCATTACTTGGTATTCAGCAGCTGAGAAGCTTCGTACACACGGAACACGTCATCACATTAACGCCAATTGAAACGGACTAATGGAGTATCCATTAAACCCAGGAAGCAGCTGGGTCACGAGAGAGGACCTTAGCCATCTCAAAACCTTTTGGCATTTCAAAAAACACAACACAGTCGATTACCGCGGTCCCCAGGAGCCAATGAAAGCCTCAGCTGTGGGACCCCGCAGCAGTCAAATGGCTTTTTGACCAAAGACGACTATACACAGTGATAAATCATCTTCACTGCTCTTTTAAAATTACTACAGAGGCAGGATCAGATTTTCAATGCTGGGAAAAAATATTTCTCTGTCATTCATGGTTAAAAAAATCCTGATTTGTGCACTATAAAGACAGAAATCTAAATGGATGTTAATGTCTTACTTTTAGCAAAATGACCTATTGGACTCAATATGACGAGACATAATTAATTAGATAAATATGTCAGCCAAAAATTGCAGAAGAAACATTCTATTTGAAGATATTATATTCTCATTTTGGGAAGCTTCACAAGCACATTTGTCTGAGTCTATCAACAGATTTTCTTTTAGTTTCAGTTTATTTCAGACAAGGAAAACAATAAAATAAAAATAAACCAAAATAGTCAATTCAAGGGGGGATAATACCACAATTGTTTACGAAATAAAGCATTCAATATGTCCAACAACTTTCCCTCTATATTAACCAAAATGTGTTTTGCACCCCCCATCCATTCATTCATTCATAGATGAGACAAATTACAGAAACAACTTAATATTGGGTGTATATCCTCATATAACTCTTCACTTCAAGCATCATTTTTTTGTCGTTTAACATCTAGGAATAAGCCTTTTTTTTGACTTTTTAGGGCAAATGTGGATCATATCAAGTCTAATAGACAGTTTTTACTAAAAATAAAATATAAACACTCGCCAAAGTCTCAGTTTTTGCCGTGTAATTGAGTAATTAAGTTAATTATAGGAATTAAAACAATGCTGGAGCATTATCAGGAGTACCCCAAGGCTCTATGTTTGGTCCTCTTGTTTTCTTCTTATCATAAAACAACAGATTATAAGATGATGTTTAGTTGTTGCATTTAAACGTTAATCCCTTTTCCAAAAATGTTAAAAAAGCACATTTTTCTTACTCCAATGTGAGTTTCCTTTAGGGAATTCAGGTGTCATTTTGTCTTATAAAGTCTTAAAACAAGACATTTTTCTGGACTTTTCAGATAAAAGTAACTTATTTTAAGTCTAATAATACTACATTTGTTAGAAATAAGACATAAACACAAGCCTATATTTCATTTTTGCTGTTTATTTCATCCATAAGAATGAAAACCATTCAGGAGCATTTTCTGGAGTTCCCCAAGGCTCTAAGCTCGGTCCTCTTGTTTTGTTTTCTTTAAATAAAACAACAGTTTATGAGATGCTGTTTGGTAAAAAACTCAACAAGCATGTTTTTCTTACTCATTTGGGAAAGGTTAGTTGTAATTCAAGCGTGATTTTTGCCTTTATATGTTGAATTATAACATTTCTCTAGAGTTGTCAGGTGAATGTTGCTCATGTTGTTTTGTCAACAACATCCAGATATCACAATTACAATACATGAAATGCAAATTCAGAATCATTTTGTCAATTCTGTGGACGCATTTATCAGTTTTATTCATAAAGACATATTCTATTCCAGTTTGTTTCATTTTTAAAGAATTTGAAGACTCATTAAACATGGACTGATCTGAAAAAGCAAAGAAAAATCTGTTTGAAAGAACAAATGTGGTAGGGCTTGTTTGTTTTCAGGAGATAATTACAGTGCTGATAAGAGATAATAAACTTAACAACCAGTCTGTCCTCCTCGCTGTCCATTTGATAGTTGTTTTACTACACTTTAATGAGCAATGAAGATGCTATCAAGCTGCTGAAAGCTTTAGCAGCAGTATAGTAGTATATAGTAAGACAAACACAGGCGCCCTTTGCATCCATTAGCTTCAAGAGATACAGTCAACACACAAGCTCTGCTGCTCAGTATATCACCACAAACAGTGGACTCTTCATGCAGTTAGCATCACTCTGCCCTTCACGTCTCACTCCAATAACAGTAAATAACGTCGGCTGGAGAAACAAGCTGATTCTCACCTCAGCGCAGCTCGTCTGGAGTCCAGCGTCTCATCCAACAAGTGCAAAACGACCCAAAGAGTGCTTTCACATTAGCGTGAGTGAGAAGCGCCTGAAGGACTGACTGATAGAAAGTGGGAGGGCCTCTCACTCTCGCTCGCACTCACGTTCCCTGTCTCTGCGGCACTTTCAAGGGCAAATGGGAAATGTAGTTTTCAATCTGCGGAGCGGCATCAGGAGGCCTCCTCGCACACTACAGCTCCCACACTGTTCCTCACAGAGCGGCTCGGGTTCTTCCACGCCAAAAATATGACGAGTCAGTTCACGCGTAGTAACTCAACACCTGGTCAAGAAGCAACAACAAGAGCAGAATTCCTGTTTCATGTAAACAGAAAAAAAACCCCCAAGATTCTCGAGAACACAACATCCCCTTCACTGGATCATGTACCTGCTTCCATCTGACTGCTAAGTGTCCTTTAAACCTAATAATAGACCACCAGGTCGACAGAAACGCCTCAGCTCTAAATCCGTCTGCAGGTATGTCAAGCTGCTGGTAACCATGGAAACAGCACCACTATACCAGCTTCAGCAACTCTACACTTCTTGGTTGTTTTTTTTGTGTGTGTTTTCAAGCACAAACTGGAGATTTTATGCCATCAAAATTGTCCTTTTCAGATCCTAAAATGATTTTTATACACACTGGATTTGCATTAATTGCTCAATTGGCTGCTCCGATATCGTTTACAAGCTTCAGGGCTCTTTCGCAAAACATATCACGTCCACCCACTTGCGCACGCTTTCGTTTCATTCAGCCTCTGTGATCTCGGGATGATCACAGAAGCTGCTGCGAGTCCCCACAGCTGCATGTCGGTACCTATACCGCTCACACTCAGCAGCTATGTGCTTCTGAAGACACTTAAACCACAGGAACTGGGGTCTAAATTTAGACCTAAGGTTACAAATTTACCCCTTAAACGTCTCTGCCTGGGTGGTAGCACTTTCCAAAGGTCCAGGAACTTTAGGAGGCCTGTAAGCTGAACGTTTCTGATTGGATCTTATTCCCCTTTCATTCGTCCACAATAACATGACCCCCTAGCTGTAATTGACTTGGTTTCACAGTGGTCTCCTTTAAGCCTGATAGTGTGAATTTGTCTCTGTCAGCTCCTGGTGTTCCAGTTAAAAGAGTGACCCTGTAAAGTGGAGACCTTCACCTGAGCAAGTCAGTGGATATAAAGTTTTTAAAGCTGTTCAAACACAGACGAAGCCTTAGTTTGGTTTTTATACGTGTCACATTCTCATCAGTAGCTATTTAATGATGATCTAAAGCTGTTTGAGACAGATACACACCCCAAAAAGTCCTTAATCAAGGTACGTGCAGGTTTTAGCAAGTCAAATTTAAGACTTTTAAAGACCTTTTTTATTCCACTTCTCATGAAATTTAAGACCAGAAACACTATAAATATATTTGATAGTTGGAGGATCCTGCTGTATTACAACCAAATCTGAAAAATTGAAAACCTTTGAGTAATTTATTTGAGACCAGAATATAAAATTGTGGTTAATTTAAGACTTTTTAAGGCCTTAGTTTTTCATTTGTGAATTTAAGACTTTTGAAGGATGTGTAGGAACTCTGTTAATCAAAGGAGTTATTCTAAAGCTGAAACATGGCTCCATCTCTATTGTCTTAAAGTTTAAAGGTGAAGTATGCAGAAATTTTCAATGGGTTTTGTTTTTCTGTTTACAAACAGCATCCAAACTCATCTCCTCCGTGGCTCAGTGTCAGCAGCAGCGCATGCTCACTACCACCGACTGTAGCTCATATTACAGCTTAGAGTCGGAGCTTCGTAAACACACCATAGACGGTAATAAAACAGCCCTGCCAGCACCTGCAGCATCACGTGGGAGAAACTCAAGAGTTGTACACCTGTCTGCAGATAAATGAGATACGCTGCAGATATAGAATCATTCTTTCTTTGTGTTGCGGCCGCTATTGAATCCGCACAGGATAGTGTCTCCCACTTCCTATCAGCAACACACAAAGTCACCGGAGTCTAGCATAATATTAACAAAACAGGCAGAGGCGGGGTCTATAAGGGGGTGAGGCACATACAGACACTGTCACAGTTACTGCATACTCTACCTTTAAGTAGGCAGAGCAGTTCACATTCTCCCCGGTCAAAGCTGTTTAAATTTTCTTGAATCAGCTTTGTCACTTGCGCTTGTCACCTTTAAAGTGTCAGCAAATCCATCTGTAGTGCAACAATAAAACAACCCCAGCAGAAATGTACTTTCAGGATCATAAAACCTCACTGGTGTGAAGTTGCCCTCCCTCTCCCCTACAAGGCCGAATTGTTGAAAAATGCATGCAAAGTGCCCTCTCAGGAGCCAAACACTTGCTTAAATGCCCTCCTGGTTGGCAAGCCACTGTAATCCGCCCCTCTGGCTGATTAAAACATTATAAACTGCTCTAGTGAGAGTCAAAACATGTGTTTAAGTGCCTTAAACACTCACTGAAGTGCCCTTTTGGGAGCAAAAATACCCCAATGTTTCCTCCCAGGAGCCAAACACTTGCTTCAGGACCTTCCTGGAAGCCAGAACAAACACTGAAGTGCCCTCCTAGTTGGCAGACCACACTGAGCCCCTCTGCCCTTTTAGCTGGTGAAAACATAATCAGCTGCCCTCCTCGGAGCCAAAACACATGCTATAGTGCCCTTTTGGGTGTCAAACACTTGCTTTACTGCCTTCTTCAAGAATCAAGATTTAAGACCAAGATTCACTTTATTCACCATTGCACATGTTTCAGAGCAACAAAATTAATGTTTCAGTTTCGTCCCGTCCAAGAAACATAAAAAAAAGACAGTGATATATATCACAGGGAGAGGACAGAAGCGGGAGAACTGCTGAGTTGCCAGCGTACACAGCGCCCAGTGTCATTAGATTGAAAGGGAGAACAAAGGGAGAGGAGGAGGGAAAAAAAGCATTCTGGTTCACAACGCAATTCCAAAATAGTAAACAAAGGTAACTTAATTCCTTTACCTTTTAAGAAAATGTTAAACAAAATAAAATCCTGTCTGAGCAGCATTACTGTTAAAATACTCAAACGCATTGCATTACCTGCAGAAAAGCAAATGAACATCAAGGAATAAAATACATTCAGTAAATAACAGCTGCTTACAATCAGCTGATATCCCTCAGAAACAAGCAGTGAGATAAAAATTAACGTGCATCCCGTGCTGCACTGTACATTCTGCACACAAGCCAAGTCATTTTAGGATAAAGCCGCTTGTGTCAGCATTAGCACTGGCTGTGCCGAGTGTTGTCGACCGCAGAACATCAAACACTGCGCAGTCTTTCAGGTCGATGCCGTGAAGTCGTAAATGTTTCGTCAAATCTGACGTGCAACATGTTCTGCAGTTAATTAGCTTCTGAGACATGTTGCACTTTCCCTTTTCATCTTTTTGTCTTACAAAATGAAGCCACACTTTAGAGGGTCAAGCCCAGTTAGCCACATTTTTTTCCAATGTTTTTCTCCGGTGCTTTTTTCCTCTGATGTGTTGACGTGAGCGTGGAACCAAATTTTGATACCCAACCCTACCTCTTGGGTGCCAAACACTTGCTGAAGTGCCTTTTTGGGAGCCAAAACACAATAAAGTTTCCTATGGGGAGCCAAAACTCCTGCTGTATGTGCCTTTTTTGTTTTGTTTGTGTCCTTCAAAATGTACATGCATGCCTCTGCTACAGCGTCCAATCAGTGAGTGATATCCCATTTGGAGGTGTGTCTGTCAGTGAAAAGATTTCTGTAAAGGCTGCTCTTGTATTTCCTCCTCTTTCCCCTGAACACAATTAGCGCTTTGAGATGCCACTCACTGTAGATGTACAGAAAGTACTTCTGGTTTTTCAGAGCAGAGAGGCAGCTGATGTTAAACACTTTGAGACTCAGCTGAAGACAAACCATAAACTACATTCTAGTAGTTTACAAGCCTGTAATTATTGTTCCAATTAGCAACGCTGGGAACGTTTCATTGTGTGATCGTCAGCCGTTGCTTGGTAATGGTTTTCCAGAGACTTCTGTCTGTTCTACTTTCTCCTCTTCACTCTGAGCAGGTTTATTGAAGCTACACAGCTCAGATTAAAGCCTTCAGCACGAGTTGATGAGTACGGCAACTAAAGCCAAATTATCCCACATCGTTAAAACTTAAATTGATTCTCTGCTCATCCAAGCTCTGCAGAAGAGGAGCCAGAGTGTGGATGTGATCGATTATTTGGCCTGAATGTAAAAGAGATGGTGTACATACATTACGTAGAGCGCGGAGCGACTTCATTAACGAACACTGGCATGTATTGGAAAATCTATCCTCTTCATTTTTAGGAACATGCATTGCAAACAGGGTGTTCGTTATTTTCCCCTGCAGAGATGTCAAACCCCCCCCTGCTTTAATGAACAGTAATGATCGACAACATGTAATTTACCCCAAGAGCCACATCCAGAATCCCTCATTAAACCTCAGGCACTTCGAGGAGAATGAAAGTTTAATTGGTCCGCCGAAGCAAAGCGCTGTAAATAAGGGAACAAGAAGAAGAAGAAGAAGAAGAGGAGGAGGAGGAGGCACTTTGGCTTTCTGTGGCAAATTAAAAGTCGAAGCCTTGTGCAAGTGTTTACAAGCAAAGTGTAATTAGATGAGAACAAATATTAGAAAATGTGTTTTTAAGTGGCAGACAGACTCTTCCGTCACGGTTTGATTTATGGAGCTAATATAATTAAGAAGTAATGGCAAAACTGTGCACTGTGCGAAGTTGATGCAAGCAGAAAGCAGGCTAACATCTTTCTATGCTGAGAAGATTAAACAGATGAGGATTAAACACACGGAGCACGAGAGATCTGCAAAACAACACGTCTTATCAGAGGACTCCACCGAGCTGCTCCACCGACATTAATCTTAGCGTCTAATGAAACACCATACGTGACCGTTACTGCCTCTTATTTCCCAGCAGACTTCTGCGAACACTGAGGGAAATCCTGTTCAGCCTCTGTGGTATAATGAAGATCTGGGTGGGAGGGTAGCTTATGCTTTGTCATGTTCAAGGAGACGTGAGGAAAATAGATTGAGACAATGCAAAATGTGGAGCAACGTCTGAAGAGGACACGTGTGTCTGAGTGTCTGCAGGTGAAAGAGGAGAAAGAGGAGTGGAGGAGAAAGTGACCCAGATCAGATACAACATGAAACCTAACAATGGGCCTCATTCACAAACAGTGTGTATGAACGTTTGACACACAAATCTGTGATTCCTCAGTGTTTTCTTATCTGAATTTCTTCTTACTTTGCAAAGAAATTTAGAACTTCTCAGACCATGTGCACGCAAAATAATGAATGATTAGCCTCCTAAAAAACTGAAAACACAGACTCTTTTTACTAAAAGCATAACATTTAACTTTCAGTCAAAACGCCCTAAATAGAATTCATTAATAAAAACTGTGCATTGGCTAAATTAATCAAATAACCATAAAACTCACACCTTTTCACCCTCATCATGCTTATAATATTGAATCTCCTCTAAAATACTTAGTTTAGATTAAAAATATCACTTTGTGGTACAAGGAAATCTTTTCTGTTCTTCCACACGAGAGGACTAGTGCAGTGATGAAGGGCAATGAACAGTTATTCTTGATCACCTGGCAACCACTCATGGACTATCTCCCCACAGAGAGCCTTGATTTACTGCCAAAAGGATTCTCTTGCTTGAACTGGAAGCCCTCTGGACTGAATACGGGCACTGGACATTCTCATCCAGGTTGAGGCTGGATTATATTTAAATTTAATAGTCCCTGGTAGGTTAACACAACCTGGAAATGAGCCGTTGAAGAAATGGGGTGTTTTATTTTATTTTATTTTGTTTTATTTTCTATGTCTTACATTATTTGACTTTTTGGTCGTAAGTATATTGTCTGTTTTGGGTTATTTTTACCTTTATGTTTATTGTTGTAGCGTCTGATTTTAGTTTTTCTGGTTATATCTTCGTACGTGTTTTCTAAATGTTGTATGTTTGAAAAATCTTCAATAAAATTGTTATTGAACAAAAAAAAAAAAAAAAGATTAAAAATATAATCATGTCGATATCAGAATGTTACATTTTTTGTGTTGATTAAAACGTCCACTGCTCTGATAAACCGTTTCATAAAGTTGTGCAAACTGAATAAAGACGTAAAATACAGTTGTGCCTAAAAGTCCCCCCCCCCCCCCCCCCTCCAGCAGAATTTTCTAATTGTTTGTCCTTTTCTCAGAAAATATGAATGATAACACAAAAACCTTTCTGTCACTCATGGTTAGAGGTTGGGTGAAGACATTTATTAACAAAAAACTGTGTTTACTCTTTTTAAATCACAATGACACCAGAAACTTAAAAAATAACCCTGATCATTTTTTTATACACACACTCTGATTACGAGCAAATAGATCACAGGTGAGGATGGTTACCTTTAGTAGACATTCAAACACATTTTTGTCATATTTTGTGCATTTATCAGGCCAAAACCACTAGAGTTGTTTAAACTTCTTAACAGGGTCATTTTTGAAGTTTCTGTTCTCATTCTGATTTAAAAAGAGTAAACTTTTTTTTTCAATGAATGAGTGATAGAAGGGTTTTTGTGTTATCATTCATATTTTCAAAGAAAAGGTCCAAAAATCAGAAATTCTGCTGGGGGGTGTAAACTTTTGGGCACAACTGTATCTCAAGACCTGAATAAATAAAAATAAAAATAAGTTAAAATAAAAAAAACACACACGCCACATGACAGGATTATTTTGTTTCATAGGACAACTGAACGTTGTTTGCGATATACCATTAAATGAAGGAAGAAGAAGAACCTAAAACATCTGCCTGTTCGTATTTGGACATTTAGAGTCTCAGTGTTGTTCTAAAAGAGTAATTGTGACATATTTCTGTGATGAAAGTTGAAAAACCCAAGTTATAACAATGTATGTTAACCACTAGCATGTCAATAGGATTTCCCATATCTTGCTAGCATCAAGCTAGCTCTATGTTTACGATGTCATTTTTGGTACAATAGTAGATGTATTACATGTTAAATGTATTGAATATGAAGCTTTGTGAGACAGTACTGTACATGCAGAGCCGCCGCTTCCCAACAGGCGAGGCAGGCAGCTGCTTGGGGCCCCGAACCACTAGGGGGCCCCCGAGGGCTGACGAACTCGACTCCACAGTAATGTCTAAGATGTAGCAACTGCAGTGACCATTAACCCCATGATCCACATCAAACAATTCGTGGCCAAATTGCAATGACATCTTTGATGGATACCCCCCTAAAGAGGCCCCTTGTCATCCTTCGGGCAACGCTACAGGCCGTTACTTTACTGAAGTTTGTCAATTAACGTATGAAACCGACAACAACAACGCAAGATGAAGAGGAGCTACCCTTCAGGGAGCGAAAAAAGATAACTTTGGAGAATATTTACAATTTGAATAAGCCCCAAACATAAACTTTGATAACAAAGGTGAAGTCCTGGGTACTGTTTTGGTAAAAACACATATATTGTTTTTAAAAGTTGCATTGTTCTGTTGTTCTTTTTGTATGACATATTTGTATTTTTTTGCTGTAAATAGTTTTTAATGATGTAATCCATTCAAACACTGTTTTCCCTGTTTTTGCACAACTTTCAAAATATTCAATAATAATATATTTTTTAAGAAGTTTGAGTGTCTGACGTTTTTTTGTCGATTTCAGATTATTATGTCAACACTTGTCAGAGGGGCCCCTTGGAAATTTTTGCTCGGGGCCCCATCACACCCTAGAATCGGCACTGTGTACATGTATTGGTGTATTGAGCTGCTAAGCGAAGCTAATGGGGGCAGAACAGAGGACGTAAGGTCCAAACGCTGCGGCGTAAAGAATCAATAAGAGGAATCATTGAGCAAGAATGCTGACAATATCGATGGATCGAACCATTTCTTGTTGATTCCTAACAGGAACCGGTTCTTGATACCCATCCCTGAGTCAAAGTGAAAGCACAACAGGAAACGTAACAACGTCTGGTTTTCTGGTATCACAAACAGCTTCAACGTGTCCATTTCTTCCTGCAGGAATTCTCTTATGAAACATCCACTAATCCATACCCTCTGCCTGCTGCAGAGCCTCTTTCACCAAAGAACAGAGCATGTACCTATTAAAGCTCAGCTGCAACATCCTGCAGAAGCTTTTCTGTTGTGTGATATCTCCCTCTGTGTCCCAGTTTTCTTAATCCCTTTAACCGACAATTAAAGGATAAGGCCGAAAACACAGAAACATAGCACAGATACATGAAATTCTTCCACATGTGAAAGCAACAGTTTGATGGTGGGTATGAAGAGAGGACAGTTTAGGAGTGAAGAGGTGGGAAATGTGAGTTAAATCATCATCCAATCCAATCAAGTGCAGGTAGAAGGATTGTAATGTGATGCAGTGCAGTACAGTGGGGTGAGATCTGATACAGTGAAACTCCTTAATGTACGACGTAACTTGATGCATTACATTTATTAAAAAATCTGATATAATGTGGTGCAATCAATGACTGTATATAGAATGGACAGCGTGCTTCCGTCTGTCACCGTTCTACGATTTTGAAGCCAAAAAACCCTGTTTCTCTAGCCGCCATTGTGCTGCCAGAGTCTGCGCAGTAGAGAATTTCTGGTGGAGCCAAGTAAAAAAGAGAAATAAAAATATTTATTTCTTCTTCTTCAGAAGGTTTAGTCTCCTTTTGGCTCTTTCCCGAAGTTTCTTATATCCCCGGTAAAAACTACTCACGAACGGCAGCTGTCAACTATCGTAAAACGAAACTTATATCGCGGTTTTTGACGTCCAATAACTAATGAGAAACTAACTTCTCAGAAAAAAAAACACCCGAACACCAGGCAGCCAGATGACATCGTCATACTACCTTAGCGCAAAGATGAGAGAAACGTTTCTACCAGGTATCGTAATTTTTTAAAGTTTTCCCGGCTCATATCTGGAATACATGGGGAGGCGGGGCTTATGACCTATACTGCAGCCAGACACCAGGGGGCGGGGCATCTGCTGGAGGCTTCAGTTTGAGCCACAGGTTGTTACGTCCACTCATTGTACAGTCTATGGGTGCAATACACTGTGCTGTTGTGGGATGTGATGTATCAGTGGGATGCCATTGGATGCAATGGTATGCAGTGTGATTGACTTTGATGGGATACTTTCTACACAACTCAGGATTTTGAATATCATCTCTGCAGGTGCTCACCAACAGCACCAGCATGTCAGCTGAGTCAGAAACACACTATGTAACCATCGTATTATGTTGTGTTTTGATACTGTTGGGATGTTTCTGACCACCAACTATTACTTAAAACAGAAACGTAACAAAACTCTGCATATTTCTTAAAAAGCTGCAGACTGACTGGTGTAAACTCTGCAGAGGCCTCAGTGCTGCTGAATCGTCAAATGGCACAGAGTCTATGCAGCACATCAGTCAGTCAAAAATCAGCTTTCCAGAAGTTTCCCTTATCTCTCCCAACCACTATCAGACTGTGAAATAAACTGCTGCAGCCTTGATGAAAACATGACTTTGAAGTTCTCACTCGGCTCTCGAAATTCAGATTCATTGCACACCAACCGGCAGGAGCCAAATGCCCGTTTTCCAAACAGATTTTTCACAGAGAAGCAATGTGCTGTCTCGCCAAAATAAATCTGTGCTAGTGTGTCTGTTTTGACCACATCCTGTGTTTAAAAGATGCTCAGTCCCTCTGTTCCTGAAGATCCTCCAAGTCTCGTTTGGTCTGTTTACAACCAGCAGTGTTTGAAGGAGTCGATACTGTGCAGAGAAATAAGCATAAAGAGAGTCCCAGGTGCCGTAAAGTACACACACACAGAGATAAATTCTTTATAGCCCTGATAATTGGTTTTGTCACCACTCCAGTCTGGTCCTCTCCCTCCTCAGCCAGCTGGACACGAAGCTCCTGCTGATCCTATTTCACAACCTGCACAGCCCTCTGATTCCTGACATCCCATCAGCCTGCAGGGGACACTCAGCCGCTCTGTGAAATAATCATTTCTGAAAGAGTGAAGTGATGAGCCTGGAGGGATTCAAGCCAAGCGTCTATTCATCCATTTAAGAAAGAGGAACTTAAAGTTTACCAGAGCTGGTTTAATGGCCAACAGCCAAGTAATGCATTAAGTATATGAGCCCCTGACATTAACAAAAATCTTACACAGGAGCTATATGCAGTATTAAAACACAGTCTGTTAATAATTTACAACTTCAAAAAACTTTCTGGCATCTGTGCTTATACTTTCATTTCGTTCCCAGCAGCTTTCATCTGACTGAAACCCTGACCGCCGTGACAGATCTCTACAATAACGACACCGCAACCTCCATTATCGCTGCCTGTAACACAAACCACGATCATTATTCACTCATAACTGCTTTTCTGACATGGAGTCGGCTCAAAAGTTACCATCCAAGGGAGGACAAAATGTCCT
This sequence comes from Thalassoma bifasciatum, assembly GCA_008086565.1. Classification (NCBI taxonomy): domain Eukaryota; kingdom Metazoa; phylum Chordata; class Actinopteri; order Labriformes; family Labridae; genus Thalassoma; species Thalassoma bifasciatum. The sequence goes on from RPOG01002536.1 coordinate 76,763, forward strand.
GCAGCCGGTAAAGTAAAACATAAAGATGAAGGAACAGAGGCTGAGTTAACACGTCATTAACGAATGGGGAGAGGACACCTTGGGCCTGAACCGTAAAACTCTGATTATAATAGTTATCAGGTGTAAGAATTAAAGTTTGATGGCTTCATTGAAGAAAAGTGTAATCTGTGATTGGTTTTCCACGGTCTGAGGTCAAACGTTCATGTCCAGGTGTAAAAGAAAACTGACTGTAAGAGTGAGTCACAAGTTTAGTGCTCACTCTGTCCATGTTAACTGATCTTTTTGTGATCATCAATGAGCTCTGAGCTGTTACATCGGATGTAACAAGTCGACCAAAGTTTCTGACGTGCCAGGAATACATTCAAACGATGGATGGGTATCGAGAAACGGTTCCTGTTAGGATTGGATAAGAAATGGTTCAATTCATCGGTATCGTTAGTGTTCTTGCTAAACGATTCCTCTTATTGATTCTTTACACAACGCCCCAGTTATCTTTGCTTAGTAGCTTTATGGCAGTTTCTCAAGAAAACACTGATTGAAAATTTTCCACTTGAAGTTTTACTTAAGAAACTGAACACACAAAGAAACGTACATTACTGTCTCTCAAAAGATTCCTATTCAATACATTTAACTTGTTACACATCTACGATTGTACCTAAAACAACAATGTACACATAGCACTAACTCCATGCTAGTGAAATATGGGAAATCCCATTGACACGCTAGTGGTTGACATATATCAATAAAACTTCAGTTTCAAGCAGAATTTCAACTTTCTTCACAGAAACATGTCCCTATTACTCTTTAAGAACAACACTGAGACTCTAAATGTCCAAATACGAACAAGCAGGTGGAGAAGAAAGAAAAGTTACTTTAAAGGTTCTTCTTCTTCTGTCATTAAATGGCAGATCACAAACAACATTCAGGTGCATACCGCCCCCTACTGTACAAGAGTGTGCAACATCACGTCCCCACCAAGCGGCAACCTCCGGTCTGAAAAAATTAGACAACATGGAAGTGCTAAAAAGCTGCTGTTCCTCGAGTGACCACTTGAGGCTGGCTCCGGAAGTACCAGAAGTCAAAGCCAAAAAAAGCCGTTTTCAGTGCAGAATTTAGCGTTTTTAAAGCCTGGTACAAATTCTGTCTCCCGTCTGGATCGCTAATTTCATTAACGGTACGCACTGTGAGGGGGGTGAATTCTTTTCTAACTCGGCCGTTTGAAAGATATCAGGATTGACAGCTTGCTCAATCAGAGCCACAGCTCAGATCACGTGACTGACGGGCGCACAATAGCTGTGCGTTGGATATGCTTTGTCACTACCTGATCTTTACTGCTAACCCGATCCGTTCTGCGTTTGTGCGTTGATGACGTCGCTTCCGCCGCTCGGGTGACGTCACGGGCATGTTGATACAGCCAATGCAGTCGTATAAATTAATGTCTTTGGGTTAGGGTTAAAAGGGTTAATTTGCTGATGTGTTGTTGAGGTAAATTGGGTGTTAAGCCGATGAGCGGATGTGGACGCGCAGAACGGATCGGGCTGCCGGTACGGATCATATAACGACATGCTTCACTCGTCCCAATTCCAATATGGCTGCGCCCGCCGTTTTGCTTCAAAACTGAGCTGCAGTAACAGACGGGTGACGTCACAGAGACTACGTCCATGTTTTATACAGTCTACAGGATCTCCACATTTAGATTTTGCTCATCATTTTTGTCTCTCTCAGAAAGCTGAAAAGTGTTTTCCTCACACTCCTGACCTTTCTTCAGTCAATAACATAAAAAGAAACATTACATTATGTCATGTGGTGTGCGATTGTTTTTACTCACTTTTATTTACTCATGTCTTGAGATATCCAGATTCATTGAACATTTTAAGACGTATCGACTTATACACATCATAAAATGTTGCTGACGAAGAAAACCTGTAAAGGCCTATTTTAAGAGTCGATAAGAGAATCGAAAACGATGAAATATTATCAATACCCATCCCTCATCCTCACAGTCAGGAGCAGATCTTCCGTCCTGATTGGCTCTGCTCCTCACACACTTCACAACAAACCGTCTATGATCAGGCTGAAATTTGGCAGGAGCCACCAACTCTTAATCAGGTCAGATTCAACCTTAATTTACTCAGCTTCACAGACATGAAGCCTGCAGCTCATTTATCACTGTGTTAGTGTCACAGTGAACACAGATGTTTCTCATGCTCCTCTAGATTCTGACATCAGTGAAGCTGAGCTGCCTCACATCCAAACATCATCCACTAAATCTGTCTCCATCACTGCACGGCAGCTACTGGAACAATTTCGGGGTTAAATATCCTGCGAGCAAAGTGAAATCCATTTCCAGAGCTTATTAGATGACAGCTGATTGCAGTGAACACAGACCAGATTGTCCTGTCACCCCAAGCTCAACTCTTCATTCATCATGAGCCCAACGTAAACAAGACATTTGGCAGGAGCTTTTTCTGACCAACAACTGCAGCTTTTACAATTCTGGTTGAGCTGAATCTGTAGTCATTGCAGAGTAAAAGACTCTGGAAGATTTCCAGAGAAAATGTTGGCGAAACGAGAACACAAAACAGTTGTATTCTTTTAAAAAGCTCTATAAGGATTATCTTTTTGCGTCAAATGCAGTGACACCTTACATCAGATTTTGTAGTAGTTTTTGGGGATAAAGACTCCATTTCCCATGAGCACTATCACCCACTATCGCAAGGACACAACTCCTACCAAGTCGTACATTTGACCTTTATTTTAACTCTTTTCTTTGTTGAAGACGACTTTTTGCGAGATGCAAAGCGGTGAGGTAAAGCCTATAATAGATTTATCATTTTCTGATCAGGATCTGTTGTTTCAGCTGTTTCACACACACACGTGTCTTCAGTGTGAGAATGTTGGGAAAATTCCTTTTTTCGTTGAGATTGTTGAATTTTGTTTTGAGTTGTTTTGTATTTTATCTTATTCAACTTGACACAATTAGGAATATTTTGCACTTCATTATTTTTAAAAGTCAAGAGTCAAAGATAGCTCTTTTTGTTCTTGAGTTTTTATAACTAAAAATACTATTTAGAAAGTCTGGTTTATAAATAACAGGAATAGGTGTTAAGGATTTGAGAAAAGTCAAAATTCAACTATTTATCTAAAAATCTCCTTCAAACATTTTTTTTTTGCCTTTTTTCCTTTAATTTTGTATTTATTTCATGTAATTTTGACTAGAGTTTTTACTCTTTGTATCAAAATTTCAACTTTTTATCTTAAACATTGCGTTTATTTCAAAACGTAGACTTTTTTATCTTAGACTTTAGTCATCTTAAAATTTTGACCTTAAATGTGAAAGTTTGGACTTTTTTCCACATAATTTTAAACTAATTTCTTAAACTCTGGAAGTTTATTGACTTTTTGTCTTAGAACTTTGTCTTTATTTCTCAAAATGTCCACTTTTCATATTAAAATATTGACCTTTTATCTCAAAGTTTGAAACAATTCTTACCTTCAGTTTTATTTTCATCCTCACATTAGAGTAAAAGCTTTTGATGTTACAATGGTTTGATGTAATTTTCTGTCAAGTTTGTAAATTGACTTTAAATTGTAAAAATTTCACTAAAGTTTGATTTAAAGAAAATCGTGAATCGAATTGAAATCGCTGTATCTGCCAGAAAAGTAGCAATAAGATCTTTTTCTGAAACTATTCAGCCCTATTTGAAACATCAACAAACAAACTTCTCTATCAATAAATCCAAAAAAATACTTTTCAGCGAAGCGTCTTTAAAGTGACTTCTGCTCTGTTGAATCAAACCCACAGATACTAAGAAACAGTATTTAGAATTTGCAAATTTTGGTGCAGATTATATTATTTTAACCTTCTTGAATCCCAAGCAGTTTCTCAAAGTTTCTTGCTTCTGTCTCATTTTTCTCTACAAAGTGAAACCCTACGCCTCCATTGATTCAAGAAACCATTGTTATAAGCTGATGGGACTCAATTACGTCTTTATGCAGTTTTATGAAATTTAAGAGCTTTAAATCACTAGAAAACAAGAAAAAAAGATATCGATTTTTATTTTTCAATCAAGAAAAATAAGGAATTAGTGAACACAACACGTTTTCAGGAACCTCAAACCGAAGGAACATGGGGAAAATATTGTGTACACATCATAAAATCAACAAATTTGAAGTTTTTAAATGTTTTTACTTAATGAGATCTTATCTATCACTGTAATACAAAGTCCTACACCTTATAAGTTCAGGAAAACTGTGGCTAAAACTAGATGTGCCTCAACAATGTCTCAGCAATGCAGTATAACATCATCAAACTGAAATATTTATTGCATCATTACAACAAAGTATTTACTCTTTATGCACGATTTAAAGTCCGTACTATTGCAGATATTGATGAAGTTTACAGTCTATCAGAGGCATCATGTCAATCTAAGAGTAGTTTTTGTCAATAATGAGAGCAAGAAATTTATCGCCGAAACCACAGAAAGCTAAATTTCAAGGATTTTTCGAAGCCAAAATTACTGGTGTATGTCCATAATTTGGGGCTTAATGAAAGCATTAAGGAGTTGAGTATTATTTGTTTTTGTTTTGCAGATTTTAGCTAAAGAAAACAGTTCATTTTCTGCACATTTTCAAAAAGTAGAATCAAAGCTACGTCCTTGAAATTCACATCTTTTCAGGCCAATTTAGACGTGTTTCGAGCATTACTTTTGGTGCATTCAGGTACCATCGGAAACTTGAGAATCCGTTTATTATGCCATTTTTACATTATAAAAATAGTTTGTCAATGCCAATCATTTAAAATAAGGTGCCTTTTTGCTCTTACCTGCTGCTTTGGGATTTAAAAGGTAAATAAAGATTTTAGGACAGGAAAATACATCAAATTGAGATTATTTCAAGATCAACTAGAAAGCCTTCACTGGGCCTTTAAAGTCAGTTCTTCCACACGTATGTCTGCACTAAAACTGCAGATTTTATCCAGGATTAGCTTTGCAAAGAACAGCCACAGATAAGAGACATATTAACAAGACCAAGTAAAGGTTTATCTTTTAATCTTCACAGCTGACAGAGGTTTATTAAAATCTAAGAGGAGGGAGAGCAGGCATGATATCAATATTAAAACAGAAGTTTTACTGGATTATTTTTGCTCCTGATTCTGAGTTTGTCACAGCTTTTACATATTGTATGCACCTGCAGAAGTTGCATGAGCTTAAAGCGCCTGAATGTGTCATCAGCCCCTGACTGAAAATTATTGATCAGCTGTAAATCCTGAAGCGTCAGAACAAACTGACTGCAGCACATTGGCCGTGCAGTGGTCTCTGAAACGCAGCCAAACAAGCACAACCTTCCCCGGCCAAACCAACCTCACATAACCTGCCCATCAGAGCGCCAGCAGCTTTTCTGCATTTCTCAAGTTCTTCTGTCTCCCTGAGAGAAAAGAGGGGTGAAAAAAAAAAAAAAAAAAAAACGCATTCAGCCTCTCTGTGTGTTGTTTGAGCCCATCTCACTCAAACCACAATCTGATTTGTCTACCAAATAACAGCAGAGCGACCTGACAGGTGGACGCCTGCACGCACAACCTGTTAAGTGGTGCAGGCATGCGCTCAGCACCAACATATGTCATGTTTGCATGTGAGCACGAGGTATGTCAACACACAACCCCTTGTGGTTTGCATTTTTATTACACCTTTCTACAGCAGAGGAAGCCTATAATAGGATTTTAAGCACCCAATAGGAACACCAGGATTCATAAAATTGTAATGGGAATGCAGCACCCAGTGAATTATGTAATCACTCTATACTGCAGCCATTAAGTGAATCCCAGTGAAGCTGAGAAACATGATTGAAACGTTTGCAATCACTCAATTTGTCATGAAAGTGAGTCTCAAAGAGAGGCTTGTGTTTCTAATTAACCCCTGGGGTGCAAACAGCCCGGTAATGTCACAGTGAGCAGCTTTAATGGTGATTGAAGATCATAATGGTGCAACTTTTGCCTGAGGATAATAAGGATCCAAGTTATCAGGAGGACTTTATGCACCATGCGCGCACAGGATCATGTTAACGCGGTAACGAGCATGCGACTTTGCGGCAGCTACCTTTGGCCGGCATCGCTCCCGAAAGAGCCCATGGTCCGAAGAGGGTTGGAGGGGTTGACCCAGGTGGGCTCAGGGGTTTTCTGCACCTCGGTTTTGACGTCGGGGTCGATCTCCGAGGGAGAGGGCGTCAGCTTTGCGCCTGCCATGCCTGCGTCCCTCTCCGCCTCCCGGGCGCGCAGCCTCCAGCAGAGAGCGGCCGATGCGTTTCCTCCTCCTCCTCCTCCTCCTCCTCCTCTTCTTCTGCTCTTCTTCTTCCTTCTCCTGCAGCTCACAGAAGAGACTCACCACCGCTGGAAAAAGCGCATCCCCATCCGACTCAGTGGTGCAGCAGCAGCAGCAGGGAGGAGGCAGAGCGTCTCCCTGCCTGCCGCATGACGCGCAGCTCAGACATCACTGAAGCTCATCGGGCGCTTTCTCCATCCCTCATGGAGATGTGAGCTCCCAGTGCGTCCACGAGATTCACGCGTCGTCACGATGAAACGTCAACGAGTCGGCCAACCCCACGGGCTCCCCAACGGCTTACATAACTCTGATTGTCTCAGGCATCGATCAGTGACTCCTCCTGATCAGAGAAAACGCGCCAAACATCGATCCCTGCTTTGATATTCCCACATCTCCACAGATCTGTGTTATTCAGCTCCTCTCCTCCGTTGTTTACCACAGACACGACTCTCTCTCCACAATGAGGAGATGCTGCAGGCAAATGAGCAGGTGTCCAAACACTCCATGTAATCATAGAGCTGCTTTGTGTGTTAATACAACAAACCCACACGAGTGACACGTGGAGCACAACCTCCAGATGTGTCAGTGTGTTTCTACAGGCCAGACAGTTAAAGCTCCACTCAGGAGTTTTTTTTTTTTTTTCCAGCAGAGAGAGGATGCAAACATAGAAGAAGGGATTTCACTCAGTGGCCAAGTGATGGAAGTCACCTTGTTGGAAATGCTGACTCAACCTGTCTGTCTACCTAGAAACACACAGAGCTTGAGCTGCATCAGTAACTTCCAGACAAGTCAACTTTGCTACTGATTTTTTAGATTTTAATACGCGATGAGATTTGTGCCACTGGAAAATGAATGTGAATTACAACGCTGAATTTTAAAAGCATGATCTGAAACTGAATTTTATTTCTCGAAAATGAATTCATTTGCTTTGAAATTGTTTTTAAAGGGACAGTGAGGACTTTCTGAGTGATCCTGAAAAAGTCTCATATCGAGATACATGCCTGATCTTTACCAATCTGGTTGGACTGGAAGGAAGGAAGAGAGATCTGTGTTTTTCTCTGCTGGAAACTATTTCTGTGAGTTATTTTTTTTTAAAAAGGTAGAAAGAGGAGCTGGACCGTCTGACAGAAATAGACAGGAGAGCAGGAGAAAGCTAAACAGGAGAGTAAGAGAGCACAGGCTAAAGGCTAAAACATGGACTATGAGCTAAAATATGGACTATGAGCTAAAATATGCAGAAAAAAAACCTAGAACATGAGAACAAAAGGCTCAGACACAGGCTAAAGGCTGAAACATAAGCTAAAGACTAAATTACACACAAAAGGCTATTACATGGACTAAAGGCTAAAGAGGCATATAAGGCTTAAACATTAGAAAAAAAAAGGCTAAAGCATGGACTAAAGGCTGAAATATGCACAAAAAGCTTACACATGGACTAAAGGCTAAAACAAGCACAAAAGGCTAAAAAACAGCTCAAAAGGCTAAAATAAGCTCAAAAGGCTGAAACATGTACTTAAGGCTAAAGAGGCATAAAAGGCTTAAACATTAGAAAAAAAGGCTAAAACATGAACTAAAGGCTGAAATATGCACACAAAGCTAACACATGGACTAAAGGCTAAAGAGGCACAAAGGCTTAAACATTAGAACAAAAGGCTAAAGAATGGACTAAAGGCTAAAACATGCAAAAAAAAGCTCAAACATGGACTAAAGGCTAAAACACGCACAAAAAGCTAAAACGTGGACTAAAGGCTAAAACAAGTACAAAAGGCTAAAAAAAAGCTCAAAAGGCTGAAACATGTACTTAAGGCTGAAGAGGCACGAAGGCTTAAACATTAGAACAGAAGGCTAAAACACGCACAAAAGGCTAAAGCATGGACTAAAGGCTTAAACACACACACAGGCTAAAGCATGAACTAAAGGCTTAAACACACACAAAAGGCTAAAACATGAACTTAAATCTAAAAAACGCACAAAAGGCTTGAACATTAGAAAAAAAAGGCTAAAACATGAACTAAAGGCTGAAATATGCACAAAAAGCTAACACATGGACTAAAGGCTAAAGAGGCACAAAGGCTTAAACATTAGAACAAAAGGCTAAAGAATGGACTAAAGGCTAAAACAAGCACAAAAGACTAAAACATGGATTAGAGGCTTAAACATATTACAAATGCGAAAACAAGTACAAAAGGCTAAAAAAAAGCTCAAAAGGCTGAAACATGCACTCAAGGCTAAAGAGGCACGAAGGCTTAAACATTAGAAAAAAAGGCTAAAACATGAACTAAAGGCTGAAATATGCACAAAAAGCTAACACATGGACTAGAGGCTAAAGAGGCACAAAGGCTTAAACATTAGAACAAAAGGCTAAAGAATGGACTAAAGGCTTAAACATGTAGTACAGCTTAAAACACACATAAAAGGCTAAAACAAGCACAAAAGGCTAAAATAAGCTCAAAAGGCTAAAATAAGCTCAAAAGGCTGAAACATGCACTTAAGGCTAAAGAGGCACGAAGGACTAAAGGCTAAAGACGCACAAAAGGACTAAGATTAGAACAAAAGGCTAAAACATGCACAAAAAGCTCAAACATGGACTAAAGGCTAAATTAGCACTAAAGACTTAGACAAGCTAAGCTGTTCCTGATATTTTTCATTCAAACCTCACATTCTGCAATGATCTGTTCAAACTTGAGAGTCTATCAATAAAACAAAGAGCCAGGTCATATATGATCTTGCTTTGTAGATAAGCACTAGGAGGACATAAGAATGTACTAACATTACACAAAACAAATACAGAGCACCAGACTGAGTAACGCTAAATGCAGCGAGCAACCAAAATAAGGTACAGACTTACAGTTTGCTTCTTGTCACGTATAAGATGATTACAGGAAAATTACCGAGGATTATAGAATTTTATTAACAACGAGCGGCTAGTGAGACACATACATTGACTTGTGGATGTTTTGTACTTTTTTTTGTGATATGATAAATGTACAAAGTGCACTTTTACTATGCAGTTTACGCTTTTGCTTATGCTTGTTGTATTTCTTACGGCATCTCTATGCTCTGAAAGACTGCACAGAAAGTTAATACTCATTTCAAGAACTAACTGATGTCTACTGTTGAGAAAAAACTATTTTTCTCTGCATGTATTCATTTTGCCCCATTTCCACCGATTTTGCTTTAATCACTCTATTTTGAGTTTATCATTATCATATTATCATATCTGTAAATGTCCTGCCTGTTTTATGTGAAGCTCTTTTAGTTACACTGGATGCATTAAAGGTGCTTTACAAACAAAACTGTGTTGACTTAAACTATCCCCAGGAGGCGCCACAGTCAACAAAACCAAAAAGTCCTCTTCAGAGTGTTGATTCTCATTTTAGAACCAACCTAATTTTTCCTTTTACTGACTTAATATTTAACAGAATTGCTATTAAACTTTGAGGAGAAAGAAAACTTGAGATGTGCTGACGTTCAAACCCTCAGATCTGCATTGAAACAAAGGTTTTCAATCATACTCAGCGTGTGAAGAAGCATCTGACAGATCTGGTCTGACAGTGCGATCAATCTGACGCATGTGGGCATCAAGAGCCGAACACAACGTCCTCCCCACATTTTATATTTGAGAGCAGAGACACAGATTCATCGTAGCAGAAATCTGTGTTAAATTTTTAACAGCGTGAAATGAAAAGTCAAAACCAGAGACAGAATCAAAGTGATGAAACGTGGTTAAAGGAATCACTCTGATTGAATGAAACACATGCAGATTAATACAGATGAGAGTGTTGATAAAGAAGATGCTCTAACAATCAGCCCCCACTTGGTTTAATCTGTTAATTCCCAACGACTGAAGAGTGGAAGAAAGTGGATCATCTTAATAATAGGAGGGAACATGACACAGATTGGGCCTCCTCCTCCTCCTCCTCCCTTGTGTGGGGTGATACACTTTACTGTGCTGCATCTACAATCCACTCAGCTTCCCCCACGGCTGCTTCTGTCAGAAAAAACATCACAAACTCATCCCCCAAAGTCTGGATTTACTGACGTATATAAGGGAAGATATCTGATGTGATATCACTCAGCATGTTTACATTTTAAGACCTGAGAGATGAAGCCTAAAGAGGGGTTATTGTACTTTTTATTCTTTATCCTGTCCCTCTGGTGACCCTCTGATGTCAGTCAGATTAACAGATTTATGAGCCAATCAGAGCGACTTATTAGCTGTTCCTATAGCAGCCAAGCTTGATATTAAAACACTAATGTTCTGGCCTGATGTTTGAGGCAAACCTTGAAGCTTCAGTGTTGCTCTTTCTTCAATAATCAGCTCCTGTTTTAACTGAGGGTCCAGTTTTAGGACATTTTTAAGGCATATATAATAATAACTCTCATAATTTGACTTAATTTGGAGCAAAGGTTTGGAATAAACTGAACAAGAGATACACAAATTCATACATTTTGACAAAGAAATAAGAGACATTATTAGAGTCTACTTAGATAAATAAACAAAAGATATAGATGAAATGAATTAGGAGTACAGGCTCGAAAACGCAAGCTGAAAATGAAAAAGATTTTATTCATTCATTATTTATGTATTTTTTTACCCTTCCCCGACCACACGTCCATTCTATAGTATATTTACATGTTTTACCGGTCCAAAAGAGCCTTATTTGTCTCTCCTTAGTGTTTGTGAGGGCCTTTATTTCAACCACTGACTGAAACACTTTGTTATGTTGCTCTCTCTTCAAGGCTCCTTAAGAAAAATGTCAGCAGGCTTTGTGTTTTCACCTTAAAATGCAAAAGAAGTTTACAAGCTTTTTCCACCCTTGAATGTTTGTAAATAATCTGGAAATACTCAAAAAGTAGCATAAAAATGGACCAAAAGTGGCAAAGAAAAATAGTTGAAAGTGACTGAAATGGTTAAAAAGCAACAAAAATTAGCAAGAAAATTTTTGCGGAAACTCTAAAAAATTCAGAGAGAAGAAATAATGGTGAGAAAAGTGGTAAAAATGGGCCAAAACAACAAAAATGGCAAGAAAATTGGGAGTGAGCCTGGAAATTAGTGATAAGGTATCTCATAAATGGTCCAAATGTGTCAAAAAAAGAAGTGAAAAATGAGTAAAATGTGGAAAAATCAGTCACAGTTGTAGCGATAGTGTGTTGTTGTTGTTGTTGTGCTTTGATTAATGTAACTGTTCACATCCTACAATGTGTTTGTTTTAAAAACACAAGATGGGAACCTGGAAACAATGGTGTAAAAAATCGCAATTCCAATATAGGAAATAATAATCACAATTAGACTATTTTTGTAAATTGTTCAGCCCTAGTCTCCAATCCCTGATTTTTTTTTTATTCCATTTGGTACATCGTTTCTCCGAGATATTCAATCAGGCTAAAAACAGAACCTGAGAGAGAAATTTTGCTCTATGTGTAAATGTGTTAAGTATGACAATAAAGCTTCTTGAATCTTGAATCTTGAATCTTGTTGGTTTTTTTGTTGTAGTAAAGATCTGATTTGTTTTATTTTGAAAGTCACTGTTCTTCTTAAGGAAGTAAGCAGTAGTAAACAAAAAATTCTGGTCAAACTTTTTTAAAAAATGTATGTTTCAGTTACAACCCGTCCAAGAAACATAAAAAAGACAGAAACAAAAAAACGGGGAGGAGAGGAGCAGGGGAATTATGGGTCGCCAGCGTGCACAGCGCCCACAGCGCCCTGTTTCATTACAAGGAAAAAGAGTACAAGAGGAAGGAAGAGGGGAAAAAAGCGAATACCAGACGAGGTTGGGATTAGGAAAAAAACACCTCAGCACAGAAGCAACATAAAAAACCATTACAACAATAAAACTCAAGTTGCACAGGTGGTAGAGGGAAAGGTCTGCACGATGAATTGCAAATTAGGTTAAATCACAATATGGCCTGCTGCAACATTCTAATTACAGACAGTGCAATATTTCTAAACCTCAACTGTGTCAGAATACCTGATACAATCCTCACCTCAACCCTGCCTAATCCAAGAGCCAAATTATTGAAAAATATCTTTGCAAGACCAACAATCTAAGTGGTGAAAAGTTGTAAAAACTGCAAGAAATAGTCATAAAAATAAGTTTAAGGTGACAAAAAAATGGTCAAAAAGTAGCAAAAATGGGTAAAAAGAGGTGAAAATTTTGGGGAGACTTGGAAAATGGTCAGAAAATTGTAAAACTTTTCAGAAGCCTGGCATTTCTTTTTAAAGTATCAGCACGGACACTGCCAACTTCCTGTTCTGCTAGAACTATTACGTGGAAATTGACACTTAACAGCTCTGACATCTTGCAAATTGGGAATTTTGCATATAGGATTCTTGAGCCTGGAAATGTAACGGAGCGTATCCAGTGTGGGTTGACACATAATCTTGAATATAAACCTCTATCAAAGCTGACTTTACATGCATGTGGTGAATTTGGCCATCACAGAGCTGGAGACGTCAAAATGCTACTGTTCAGCCGACCGGTTACACAACATGACCAAATGCAACCGTGTTTGTCAGCGAGTGCAAATTAAAGCCATTATGTTAAGACTTGAATCCAGAGTAAATATCGGTCATCTCCTGTTCATGTTCGTTATGTACCCGACAATTCAGTTTACTTCTCATGCAGCCAGAACAGCCATCAGTAATGCATTTAGGAAACACATAACACAATCCGCACTCATTGCATATGGCACTCTGAGTACAGCCTTCAGGAAGCACATTCAATTATGAGCTGATGGTAACCCTGGGATTACAGCCCGTGGATTTAATACCTGACTGGACGGGAACAGTCGGAGCTGGACACACGTCTCTGTGAATCACTCGCAATAACGCAGTAAGAATTATCATAAGAGGATTTTCCACTCTGCTCATATCCTTAGTGGCAAACAGCATTATCCAGTAGTTTTACGTTGATCAATGAATAATGTGGTTTTATTTAATCACATAAAAAAGAAATCTGCTCTGGAGGAGACAGTGTCTGAGCTTTAAGTGCTTGTTGGAGTCTAGTTTGGATTCAGCTGAGTGCAGTTTTGAAATGTGAAAA
>RPOG01002537.1:0-90046 GCA_008086565.1 Thalassoma bifasciatum
GATACTTTGTGTGTTTATTTCTTAATTGATTTGTCATTCTTTGTGTTTCCTCCAACCACACCAGAAGAGAGTGTGTTTGTGGCCTTTCGTCCGTCCCTGTGCAGCATGGTCTTTTCAGCATTTTCAGAGAGTAACAGCAGCTTGCAGGTCACAGCCACCTCACTGCTCACTTCACTTGCACAACAACCAGGTGACTTACAACAGACTCTTAAACTCACAAATCACAGTTCACTAAGAGTTACCACAAAGAAATATTTTAGGAGTAACAAACCACCTGTCTCATTCAGCTCTGCTGCTGGACTCTGACATTGAGCTGGCTGTTGATCACCTGACCAGACTTCTGCTGACAGAGGGAGACGACAGAGTCAGGTTAGTTTCCATCAGTTTCTCTTGGGTTAGCGCAAAATAAGAATCTACATGTTTTGTTATTGATTGATGTCTGAACTTTGATTTAAACTCTGTCATTTCTCTGCCTTCAGTCTGGCTGTGGTGGAGTGTGCTGGAGCCTTAGCTGCACTGTATCCAGAAACCTTCATCACCAAACTGATCCCAAGACTGAAGAAGGAGATGTTTGTTGGTATGTGAAAAATACTTGACTGAAAATAATGTGATAAAAAGTACAAGAAAACATGAAGGTTTACCCCTCCTCTCCCTCAATAAGATCCTGTGGATCAAGATAACACCAAAACAGCATCTGAACAGCAATCCCATCATGCAATGCGCAAGCGTTGTTTGTCTGCACTGGCTGCAGTATCCATACAGGCCAGTGTTGTCAAGGAGAGCACACCTGTCCTCTTGGAGGTCCTCAGCTCTGCACACACAGGTAATCCGTCCAGAGATGATTTGAATTCCAAGAATAGACTTTTGTTTTATTTACTGACCAGGGGTCAGGGCTGGAATGGGTTGAATCAGATATTATTCATAATTTGGTGTGAAGCAAGCTGTATTTACAGTGAAACTTCTACTGTTACAGCTGCTTGACAAAAAAACAAATTATGGTTTGCTCAAGCCAATCCATTTTCTTTGTGGCATTCATATTATTTTGGAAAAGTGGTTTTCCTCTCAAATTTTCAGGTCTAGCGAGACTGTCTCAGATCTTTAACAAACCAAGATAAAGGCAGAAATGAATTCTTGAAGAAAATGACTGTAATCTCTTGTGTTTACAGGTACTGTTGGCTTCTCAGTAGAAGAGGTGATGCTGGCCTGTAGCTGCCTTCAGAGAATAGCTAAGCAGGTTCAGGACACTGAAGAAACGGGACTATGCTTCCATGAACTGATCATCCCACGCCTACTGTCGTTGTCACTCCAAGCAGCTCTGCAGGGTGAGAAGATAAATATTTTTTCCTCTTTACTGTCTGCCTGACTTAAATTCACGGAACTAATGCAGTCAGTTTGAGCTGAACTTAGAGCGAACACAAAAGCAAAAGTCATACTAAACTTCATGCATCCCCCATTGGGGTTCAAGTCTGTGCCTCACATACAAAGGCTGCAGTCCTTGCTTGTCAGGGCTCTTTTCCTGCGAATCATCCTCCACTCTCAGTTCTCCTCTCATTTCTTGTCTATCTTTAGCAGTTCCACCAACCTAAATTTTCATTATTACAGGTCGTCTCAGTGGCCCCTTTTCCACCTAAGTGGTGCTAGTGCTTGTTCCAGGCTAGTGCCTGACTTAGCCCCAGTTCTTTGTGTTTCCACCAACAAAGAACTGGCTCCAGGAGTGTTGTAGTTTCCTTATTTAAAACTTGAAATGTTGGTGAAATTACAGCTAAAATGTCTCTCATACATCAGCTCTATATTGTTCTTTTATTTGACAGAATGAAAAGCTTTGTGTTATTTATCTTTTGAAATGAGGGGAAATTTCTGTCTCTTGTTCACAACTTTCCCCTGCTCACTGCAGTTTTGCTCTGATGAACACAGACAAATGTGAGAGCTCACACGCAAATAAGTGGACTCCATTGAGCAGACAGCAGGCAAAATGAACTCACAACTACCACAAGTAATGCAGAAATAAATCTCTGCTTTTAAACACTACAGGGCCATCTACATAAAGACAAAACCGTTAAAAGTGTTACCCCCGCCTCCAGCGGTCGCAGCCGTGGCCGCCTGACGGCTGTAAACCGAGAGGAAACACTGAAACGTCTGCAGTAACAAACTGCCGATAGACCAGGTCTTCATCATGTTCTTTTATTCAACACACTAGAAAGCTTAATGCTTTATTCTTCAGTTCATATGATGGGATCATTCCTGTCTTATAATTGCGTGTTCAGACCCTCTCCTCTGTATCTGCTGCAGCTGAGTTTGGTGCACACACAAACACATGAGCAGGGATGAAATTTAAGAACGGGAGCGAGAACATGTTTTATTTTGAAATGACCGGATGTTCTGTTCATTTTTTGTGTTTTTCCTGTTTGGCACGGCTTGCTGTGCTGAGATTGACGCGTTTCAGCAGTGCCGTCAGCAAAATATAGACTAGCAGCGTAAAAGCCGTGACCGCTGTCGGTGGCTTGTGGCGCAGCCGTTCCACAGCGCGGGCTTTGTGAATGCTCTGATAGTAAAGAGTGGAGGCTAAGTGCAGCCCAGTAGTTCGGCGGCGCAGTCATTCCGCGGCACAGACACTTTATGTGTGAATTGGGGGTCAGAAGAGCTCGGGCCCAGCGAAGCCAGCGGCACTTCTGGGTGTTGCTGATAAATGGCTTTCGCTTTGCATAATAGAGTTTTAACTTGCACTTACAGATGTAGCGACTAACTGTAGTTACTGACAGTGGTTTTCTGAAGTGTTCCTGAGCCCATGTGGTGGCTTTACACAGTGATGCCGGTTTTTGATGCAGTACCACCTGAGGGATCGAAGGTCACAGGCATTCACTGTAGGTTTTCGGCCTTGCTGCTTACCCGCAGGAACTCCTCCAGATTCTTGTACACGTTTAATAATGTTGTGGACTGTGGACTGTGAAGGACCCAGGTTCCTCCCAATAGCACGCTGAGGAACAATGTTTTCAAATTATTGAAGTATTTGTTCACGCTAATCGGCGAACCTCTCCCCATACTTGTTTGTGAATGACTGAGCATTTCAGAGAAGCTGCTTTTTTACCCAATCATGGCACCCACCTGTTCCTAATTAGCCTGTTCACCTGTGGGATGTTCCAAATAAGTGTTTGATGAGCATTCCTCAACTTTCTCTGTCTTTTTTGCCACTTGTGCCAGCTTTTATGAAACATGTTGCAGGCATCAAATTCCAAACAAGCTAATATTTGCAAAAAATAACTAAATTTACTAGGGGTGGGAATCTTTGGGTGTCTCACGATTCGATTCCGATTCTCAGGGTCACGATTTGATTGAAAATTATGCAGGACTGCAAATTGGTAAACCTTAATACTTATTTATTTACTTTATTTGTGATCAGAGATGGTGATGAAATGAGTCGCTTTTGCGCTATGACGTGCGGGTGGAGCAGAGTTTTATGATTATTTCGAGCCGTTGAGTTGTGATCACATGTAAATAAATGTCTTTTTTTTTAATTAAATAGTCCACTTTTAACTCAACTGTGGACTTTGAAATGTTTTAATCTCAGAAAACGGTCTTTTAAAGTTTTAAAGTGAGTCGTTAAAGGTAAAAAAAAATGCAGGGATCAGCTGATAGCACACGCTGCATTTTCACATGCCATGTATTTTACAGAGATTGGCAGCGGTAGAGTGAAAGCTGAGACACTTTATTGGTGTCTTATCTATTCTAACTATCCTAAATATGAATCCATGAACCTCTGTTAGGTCTGTTTGAAAACTCACTGTGGTCATATGACCTCCGCTCAGACGGATCTTCCTCGTTGCACTGCGCTCTCGTCTGTCATGAAACTTGCGTGTACAAGCTCCGACCTGGTGTGGGATTTGAGTTATACCCTCCACCTGCAGTTCAGATTAATAAACACTGATCTGTGCATGGATATGAGTTCCAGTATCTCTAGCGGTGGAGGATACTCTTTCCGCTGCACTGGACGGGGATGCGTCCGAGAGATGGAGGCAACATTGGTTAAAAAAAATAATTAAAAAAAAAATCGATTTTTGGATTTTATGAATTGATTCAGAATCGTAAGTGAGTAGAATCGAGATTCTTACATGAATCGATTTTTTCCCCCACCCCTAATAAATAACAAACCTATGGCACAGATGTGTATGGTGATACCTTTTTAAAATGACCTCATATTCATTTCATGTTCCTGTTTGTGTAGGTGAGGGTTCATCTGGTCATCAGAGTCCTCTCCTGGATGAGGCGGTCCTGTCTGCCATGGTTTTTGTCATCAGCACTTCATGTGCACTCCTACAGCCCACGTCAGTACAGACTGATTTATCCTTTCTCTTTTCAATCCTCAGCTCATGACATAAAGTAGAAATCTGAATACTGTACTGCTTCAACCACAGTGGTCTGATTGTATGTAAAAATAGGAGGTAGTATTTTGATAGCTTTTCTAACATATGTGGTAATCAATTATTAGATTCTAAACCCTACCTAAAGGGTTTCTTTTACTACAAACATGCTGCAACTCCCTGTACTACTCACTTCTTCTTCGTCAGTGTCTCTGAGTTATCTTTGGAAAAGCTCATTCAGGTTGTTTTTCATGAGGGTTGTGTGGTTTCCTCCTGGGTCCTGCTTTGTGTTTGCAGGTTGGCAGAGCAGACGGCGTCCAGGGCTGTCGCTCTTTTTTTGAATGGTGATGTTTCCTCATTGCCCAACAACTCCTTCCCTTCACATATCCAACTGCTCAAGGTATCTGTGCTTGTGGCTTTGTCTAAAAGAGTGATGGATGTATGACTGTCACTGACATTCTTAGTTTATTAAGTTGAAGCCTTGATAGGTAGGATTGAGATGTGTGGTGTTTTCCTCAAAGCAGCAGGGGGACTCATGGAGCCAGTCTCAGCTGGTCTGTCTGCTCATGGGATGTGTGTGCTCATTACCTCGAGGTGTAAGTCTCAACCACAACAAATAAACCCACCTTGACAAACATGTTCTAAACAAAAAAGTATGAAACTTAGAGCTTCTTCTTTAATCTGTGTCCAAATTCTGTTTTGTACACGTGACACAGGTGGAGGTTCCTCAGATAGAGTGTCTGCTGTCAGAGCTGGAGGAGCTGAGCTTCACCTGCAGCCACCCTCTCTCATACACCTCGGCTGCAAAGTGCTTCGCTGGCCTGGTTAATAAAAGGCCTCAGGGTCAGTTTGAATCATCAAACTGTTAAATGAAAGGTCTTTTTTCCTGAACTGGGAGCATTGCATGTCAACTTGTTTGTTTGCTTCCCCAGGTGATGATCTGGACAGCCTCATTCAGAGGACCATGAAGAGAGTGTACACTGAACTGGACTCTCCAACTTCATCCACTCGCAGACAGGCTTTCACTCTCATGATTTGGGTAAGAGCAACATTGTTTTCAGGGGTGGCTCTCTGATCATTGCTTTACTAACTAAGTATGATGGTATGGAAATCCTTCCAGGTTGCTAAGGCTCTTCTTCTCAGATACCACCCCCTGTCTTCAGCATTGACTGACAAGGTAACATCACACAGGATCCTATCTGTTAAGTAATCTGCTTTAAGATGTTTTATTTTGCATTTAAAAGCATTTAATGACACAAGCTCCTTGAGTTTCATGTCTTTGTGGGTATCTGCAGCCTACATTCCCTCTTTCTGTCAAGCTGTTCTAGCCAATAAAAGCAAAAGTGGCCAAGTTAGCTAGAGTTTTTTAAGACTTCTTGGTTTTGTATGAATTTCTACATTGTGGCATGAATAAAGGAGTATGTTATCTTACTTTCTCCTCTTTGTGTTTTCAAAGCTCTTCTCTCTGCTGGATGATGCTGACCTGGGTCCGATGGCAGCGGACAGCTTTTCCTTGCTGATGAGTGACTCTGCTGATGTCCTGAACCGGAGTTGCCACGCTGATGTTCGCATCATGTACCGCCAGCGCTTCTTCAGCGAGAACTCAGCCAAGCTGGTCCAGAGCTTCAACGCTGCACCACAAGGTACACAGGAAGAACGCCTCCGAGTGTAACTTCTTCCTCCTGTGAAGTTCTGACTGTCTCAAACAGACATGTTTATGACTTATATATCATAAGAGGCCAAAAATTGTCATGCTTCAACTAAGGATTTGTTACTGGCTTTATTATAAACATCAATGTAGGAGTTTATTCTGTTTGTGATTATTCCATCTAAAACTAAAAACTGCACACAAGTGTTATGTGTACAAAAGATACCATTTAACCAGGCTGCCAGTGATGCTTCCTCCAGCTTACAAAAGCTTCAACACACCAAAACTATTGACCGTGTAGTATTTGAACACCCACTCCCACTGGCACCCTTACTCCTCAACCATTTGGGCTTGTAAGAAACGCATTCTTTGGGAAGAAGAGACAAGGGCTGTTTTCCAAACCACCTAAAATACCAGCAGCACGTACAGCTTTGGTGTAAATTTAATATGTAGTCTGTGAAAAAGAGTCAGATCTGCAGGATACCAAAATTCCCCGGCATCCCACTGATCTAGGGGAATTTCTCAGCTTGCAACCTGTTGCAACCAGTCTAACTTAACCTCTGTTTCCCACAATTCACAGCACTAGTGGTGTTCATGATTTCTCTCAGTATTTTGCGGATGTCTCTCAGGTTTAGGTGGATTACTGTCAACTACTGGAATGAGTCAGTATTACAACTGCAATACAACAACTTGAACATAAGACAGTCTGTGAGATAGAAGTGAAGAGATGCAAAAGAAACACATGGGTCAATGACGTGACGTCCCCTTTTTTTGTGTCCGAGTGCAGTATTTCCTTACATTATGAATTGAATATTTCATCACATGCATTTCTTTATTCTATGAAACCTGTGTTATTTGAACACATCTTTAAACTATTAAAATATAACATGTTTTTTTGTGTTTTGGTTCCTCAAACCCCCAAAATGTCAGGTGGTGCAACCGTCCTGACAAGTATCCACAGTAATTAAACTCTAAAAATTGAATGTCAGTTATTGTAAATGGAAATTAAAAATACAGTGGCATTATTTTATGCTTGAATCTTTTTAAATAAAACATTCTTTGCAAATGAAAAGAATTTTAAACTGTTGAGAAATTTAAAAAACTTTTGTCCCGTAATTTTCACCTTGTCAAATGTCAGGGTGGTACAACCGTAACATTAGACTTTTATTTTAAAGTGAAGAGAATAAAACAGGAAACAGGAAACTGCATCAGCCAGAGGAGCCCAAATGACATTTGTGACCAAGTGGAAAAGTTTGTAGATTTCTCTGAAATACTGATAAAAAAGGTTTTTTCACTTCATTGGTGACTGGAACAATTTCCATGTCAGGTGGTACAACCAATGTAATAATGTGAAATGTTATTTTAACATCAAATTATTTATCTTATTCACAAATAAAAGAAATGAAACACACAAAATGAAAATGTATGAGTCACTACAGAAACTTGAGAGATACTTGCCAATAATTTCACACAGAAAAAATAACAGGAACATATAAATATATTTTCATATATTTGGTTGCACCACCTGACATTTTTGGGTGCTCAAATTAAAAATACTAAAAAATAATGAACCTAAAAACTTTGAAATGTTGGTCAACTACTGAAATTTGTTAGAAAACATAATTCTTCTCTCAGAAATACGTTTTTATCCATTTTAAAGAACTTTTTAAAAATAAGTTTTTAGACCCTCTTTTTGTTATTGACCCACATAAATCTTCTCATTTGATGTCATAAAATAAAGTGTTTACTTCCAAAAGAAATTCACCTTTGTCTGGTGAGATAGCTCACAAATGAACTTTTTTCAAATTGTACAGGGATTATGTAGAACCAGTTTTTCCATTAGCTGAAAAATGAAAAGTCTGTTTATTGTTAATAAACTAATACTTTGTGGTGTAAAAAAGCAGGACTTTGAAATCTCTCCCTCAATTTGTTGGTATTCTAAACAAGTTTACATATACTATAAACTAGTGAACACAATTGAAGGACAAAAAAACGGCAACAAAGGATGTAAAATTGCTGTAATTTCTGGACTATAGGTGCCACTTTTTTCATCTTCTAGCTGGTCCTGTGATTTATCGTCAGGTGTGCTTTATAATTCATATAAGTAAGGTGCTGTTATTACATACTTTGAAGGAAAAAGATGGCACTTTGAGAAGAGAAACTGAAACTTAAATACGGTCACTGACATGAGGTCCTGTAGGAAAAATATCAAAACCTTCTAATATACAAACACTTACTTATCAAACTCATATGCAAACAGTTCTTTTTGGAAACATGTAAACAAACCAAATCATTCTAAATACATGCCACTCAAAATTACAGTCTGGTAAATGCAGCACTTAACACAGACCTCCTCACTGAAATATTATAACTCAGCTCTTCCCTTTCTTGATTTTATTTAAATGAATAGTTACGATGTACCTTAAAATTAATTTGTATGGTACTCTATTGTTTCTGTATCTGTATGGCTGATTGATGTAAAATATGCCACCTGGCAATCTCTTTGGATACAAAAAACTGAATGACAAGATGAACCCCAAAACAAATTTCTGTCATTTTTATTTCTGCTCTCTGAAACTGAAAATCAGTGACAAACACCACAAAACAGACCTAACACAGCAGTCAGAGCACATGCACATTCAAAAGCAGGAGCCAGTAGGCAGTTTGTAAAACTCTCAAGCTTTACGCTGATATCTGGAGTATATACACCGCGTTCCAAATGATTATGGTAATGACATCTTTCTATGATTTTCTAAATAGTCCGTGCAAATGACAGTCAGCATAAATTCCATCGTATCCTGCTATCCAGGGTTGCGGGTGTCTGGAGCCTATCCCAGCTGTCATTGGGCGAGAGGCAGGGTACATCCTGGACTGGTCTCCAGTCAATCTCAGGGCTGACATAGAGACAAACAACCATTCACGCACACACTCACACCTACGGTATTTAGAATATGCATGTTTTTGGTCTGTGGGAGGAAGCCGTGGAAATGCATGCAAGGGGAGAATATGCAAACTCCACACAGAAAGGCCCACCTTGCCCGAATCGATCCGGCGTCCTTCTTGCTGTCAGGCTGAAGCGCTACCCGCTGCGCCACCATGCAGCCTGTCAGCACAGTTTTCAAGTCATTAACTGTTCAAGTATATCTTGAATGCTATTGAATAAATAAAGTATTTTTTTCAAAAATAAAAAACTTAAAATGCACTGTTCCAAATTATTACGCACAACAGAGTTTCAAAACAGTTTATAGATTGTAAAGAACTGAAAATGGTCATTTGTTGAATTTTCAGCATTAGAAGGTCATATTTACTGAAATCAAAAGCTATTTCAATCAAAAACATCTCAACAGATCAAGTTACATTTTAACACAGGACCTCTTATTTGATAGCAGCTTCACAATTCTTACATCCATTGAACTTGTGATTTTTTTAGAGAGTTTCTGCTTGAATTTCTCTGGAGGATGTCTGAACAGCCTCCCAGAGATGCTGTTTGGATGTGAACTGCCTCCCGCCCTCATAGATATTTTGCTTGAAGATGCTGCAAAAGTTCTCAATAGAGAGGGTTGACATCAGGGGAGGATGGGGGCCACACCATAAGTTTCTTTCCTTTAATGCCCATAGCAGCCAGTGGTGCAGAGTTGTTCCTTGTAGCATGAGGATGATTTTGTTACATAAAGCAAGTTTCTTCTTTTTGTCCCATGGAAGAAAGTGGTCAGTCAGAAACTCCACATACTTTTCAAAGGTCATTTTCACACCTTTAGGGACCCTAAAGAGGCCGACCAGCTTTCTGCCATGACTCTGGCCCAAAACATGACTTCACCACCACCTTGCTGACATCGCAGCCCTGTTGGAAATGGTGGCCATCCACCAGCCATCCACTACTGCATCCATCTGGACCATCCAGGGCAGCACGGCACTCATCAGTGAACAGGACTGTTTGAAAATCAGTCGTCATGTATTACTGGGCCCACTGCAGCCGTTTCTGCTTGTGAGCATTGTTTAGGGGTGGCCGAAATTCAAGGTTTATGCACAGCAGCAAACCTCTGGAGGAGCCTACTCCTTGATGTTCGCGGGACTCCAGAGGCACCAGCAGCTTCAAATGCCTGTTTGTTGCTGTGTCATGGCACTGTAGCAGCTGCTCTCTTAATCTGATGTAACCTTCCTTATTGTGTCTTTATCCGTACCAACCCGTGTGTGCTCTGAATCAGCCAAGAATCTCTTAATAGTAGGATGATCATGTTTAAGTTTTGGTGAAATATCCAAGGTTTTCATACCTTGTACAAGGCATTTAACTATTTTACACTTTTCAAAAGCAGAGAGATCCTTTTTCCATCCCATCTTGCTTGAAAATATTGGTCTGCTTAATAATGTGGAACATCCTTTTTTTAGTATTTTTTTCTTGAATTAGGCTCACCTGGCAAACTAATTATCACAGGTGACTGAGATTGATTTCAGTAATCCAAAGAACCCTGAGACACAGTACCATCCATGAGTTTCGTTGAAAAAAAAAACATTTATCTTTATGGCACTTAAATCCAATTTGCATAATTATTTGAAATGCAGTGCAAAGGAGAGAAGAAGAGAAGTTTTACAGGAATGAATTTTGACTCTTACAAGGCAAAAATAACAGAAGAATGTCCAGTAAAATACCTGGGTGATAAATCCACTAACTGGGTCATTGTAAATAATAAAAGAGGACTCTGGAGAGATTCCTCTTTCAGTATCCATAAATGAAGTTGTTATCCTTGAGATTTTAGGCTTTGTTCTTAAATCATAGTCAGTTTATGACATTTTTATTAGCATGCATATTTTGATTTTCTTAACTGTTCCTGATCCCACAGAGAAGAAGCCAAACTACCTGAAAGCTCTGTCTAACATCGTCAACAACCTGCCCAAGCAGGTCCAAATCTCTGAACTCCCCGGGGTAAGTAACGCTTACTACACGATCAAGTATCTGCTAAAGAAATGGAACTGCTTCACTTCTGGTCTTGAAAAACATTTATGTGTTGGTGTAAATCTTTGCTGCAGCTGTTGACTCTGCTGCTGGAGGCTTTGTCATGTCCCGAGCAGGGGGTCCATCTGTCCACTCTGTCCTGTTTAGAGCCAGTTCTCGCTGACCCTCCACCTGCTCTCATCCAGCAGCTAGAGGCTTTGGTCAGCAGGTTGCTGGCTCTCAACTCCAGTCCTGCCATGGTGAGTGACATATCTCACCTTGGACTTTGAAAAAATACTTCCTGCTTGAGTGAGAGTAAAGCAGCAAGGAGAAATGAGTAATGCAGGTGCAACCATGACAGTGTCTGACTGTCAGATGAAGCAGCTTGTTACAGAGGTTTGAATGTGTTGCTAAGTCAGAGATCTAACCAACATATCTTCGTCTTTTAGAACGTCAGAATCGCCTCATTGCGATGCATCCACGCCGTCTCCCACTTCCCTGAACATGAGGTATGACTTTGAATTTTTCGTTTTGTAAATGATGATCTTGAACGTGACTTTTTTATTTTGTAAAAAACTGTGAATACAGTTTTTAAATCTGTATTTCCATCTACATTCAGAAAACATTAAGTCCTCAAACCCTTTCAAAGTCAGTTTGATTGAATAAATGAGGAACTCATTTGCAGTGAGTGGGAGAGTGATCAGCATTTTGGGTTATCAATTTAACCCTCTGAATCCTAAGCACTTTCTGGTGGTGTCATGCTTCTGCCACATTTTTACTCTCTCTGGTCTCATTTTTCTCTAAATGGCAAGATTCTGAACCTCTATAGATTCAGGAAAACCATGACCATAAGCTGGTGTAACTCAATGTTGCCTTCATGCAGTGTAACAACATTTAAAAGCCACAAATCAGTAGAATATTAGAAAAGAAGAATTGATTTTCTCTGATTTTACCCTTTTAAATTAAAAAAAAAGGAGTTAGTGTATACAGCACATTTTTAGGCACCTTCAAGCCTTTGGAACCATGGGAAAATATTGGTGGTGGTGCTATATTCAAGGAAACTAAAAATGTGATGTTTGGAAATATTTTTACTCACCGCAGACTCATTTCTGGCTAATCTGAAGTCCTACACCTTTGTGGGTTCAGGGCAACAACAGCTAAAGCCTGATGTAGCTCAGTGTCTCCTGATTAAAATATCATCATCAAACATTTCTGTCAATAATGAGATGGAGTGCTGAACAGCTCTAAGCAGAAATTTTACATGTACAAAACCAAACCATGAGATGGAAAATTCAAGGATTTCTGAAGCGTGATTTGAGGGTGTATGTCCATCATTCAGGATTTGCTGAAAGCAGTAAGAAGCGTAGAATTATCCACAGAATTTAGTGAATTTAGAACTTGGCACATTTTTTTTTTGTGTGATTAGAAGTTTTTATTCATTTTTTCAACAATGACAAAACAATACACCAAAGCAATTGAAACTAAAAATACAGTGACATATAATACTTGAGCATAGAACTTGCGTATATTTGCACATGCAATCACCGATACATATACGTAGTATTACTGTATATTTGCTTATACACGCACCTTAAGAGCAAGTACATTTAAAAATAAAAATTAAAAAAAAAAAAGGAAAAGACATTGGCAGATAGTAAGAGATACAATCAATTGTTTCAGAAGTAGTAGTTCAACATCAGGCCTACAGAAATGTCAAGGACCCTTAATAAATGAAATGTAATTCCCCCACTTAGCATGATATCTCTCAACCTGCTTGATTAGTCTAAAAGAGAGACCCTCATGTGCTGCCACTATACAGAACTTGGCACATTTTCAAAGAAGACATGACTATCAAAGACAACTTGATGAGATTTTCAATTCTCTTCCAGTCAGTCTAGACATGTCACTCACTTTGCTTGTGATACATTCAGGTACCATTAGAAACGTGGACAAATGGTTTGTAAATGCCAGTCATTTCAAAACACATGTTTTGTCTTTTTTAGTTTTTTTTTTTTTTAAACTCCTGCTGGCAGGTTTGGGATTCAGAGGGTTAATATGCATTTGATTTCTTTCCGTCTCAGGTTTTGCCGTTCCGAGCTCGAGTGCTGCGAGCACTGGCTCGACCTCTGGATGACAAGAAGAGGCTGGTGAGGAGGGAGGCCGTTCAGGCCAGAGGAGAGTGGTAAGACATGGACACTGTTTCATTATCCCACTTTAAAAACGCCACGGTACATGAAACCCTTACAGCTGTGTTCTCTGCTGGACATTGATATTGAGCTCAGGGTCAATCTACTTTTTATGATTTTTTGTTTGTTTTTTATTTTTATTTAATGCCTTTTTACTTTTTAAATATACATATATGGGTCATTCTACAGAAGTTGGCCAAATTCAGGGTTGGAACTTTTGTGAAATTTACATCTTACCTGGGACAAACTTTTACCATATTCATGTTACACCAGGTCTGAGGGGCACATATTTGGCATGGGGACAGTCAACAACTCGGTGTTAGAGGTTGGGACAGCCACCTCCTGATAGAAAGTGACATATGAAATGGGATTTTTATACATTCAGTTTCATTGACTCAAATAATGTTATGTGAAAAAATAGATCATAACATATTTGTATGCATGCAAAGTTTGAACACTTTATTGTTTTGTAGAATATGATTAGCATTGTGAGGCTACAATTTGGCCTACTTCTGTGGAACGCCCCATATACAGTGTATCACAAAAGTGAGTGCACCCCTCACATTTCTGTAGATATTTAAGTATATCTTTTCATGGGACAACACTGACAAAATGTCACTTTGACACAATGAAAAATAGTCTGTGTGCAGCTTATATAACAGTGTACATTTAAAATAACTCAAAATATAGCCATTAAAAGCTAAACCCCTGACAACAAAAGTGAGTACACCCTGTAACACCGCATTATGTTAGAGTGCCGCATTATGTAATAATGTAATAAATTTTGACTTATTTTGTAATAACGGTGCATTTTGCAATAATCTAACCCATTTTGTAATAAAATTCTTGAACGCAATATGTAATAAATTTTCCCGTATTATGTAATAATTTCTCAGGTGTTGCACTTTTTCCCCAGAAAATGTAAGAATTTAGTACATTATGTTATAAACTACCAAAACTAATGTCTTAATTAGAAAAAAAATCAACTTACCTTCAGAAATACATTGACTATCAGCATACCAGCATGAATCGTAAACATAATAAATTTTAAAAAGTAGCAAGCTCATTCATTGGTTAAATCTAAGTCAAATATAACTGAATTCACAGAGATTGTTTTTGAGAGTTCACAGAGAAAAAAATGCTCTAAATAAGGAAGACATACACATACACAATCTGGAATATGTTATGCAAATATACAGTCATGGACGAAAGTGTTGGCACCCCTGGAATTTTTCCAGAAAAAATGCAGACATCAGTTTTGGTCGTTTATTACACAATGCACCAAATTCTTACATTTTCCAGGAAAAAAAGTGCAATACCTGCATTTTGTAATAACTGTTTCAATATGTAAGAAATTATTACATAACACGGGAAAAATTTTTACATATTGCGTTCAAGAATTTTATTACAAAATGCGCCAGATTATTACAAAATGCACCGTTATTACAAAGTAAAGTCAAAATTTATTACATTATTACATAATGCGGCGTAACAAGAGACTACACCCCTAAATGTCCAAATTGAGCACTGCTTGTCATTTTCCCTCCAAGATGTCATGTGACTCGTTAGTGTTACTACAGTACATTTCATTGAGGGAAACATGAACTCCAACATGTACTGTGAAATACTGCAGCAGAGCATGATCCCCTCCCTCCAGAAACTGGGTGGCAGTGCAGTGTTCCAGCATGATAATGAGCCCAAACACACTTCTAAGACAACCACTGCTTTACTAAAGAGGCTGAGGGTAAAGGTGATGAACTGGCCAAGCATGTCTCCAGACCTAAACCCAATAGAACATCTTTGGGGCATCCTCAAGTGGAAGGTGGAGGTGCACAGAGTCTCAACTATCTGTCATCATGGAGGAGTGGAAGAGCATTCCAGTGGCAACCTGTGACGCTCTGGTAAACTCCATGTCCAGGAGAGTAAAGGCAGTTCTGGAAAGTCTCTGTCTGAACGATCAGAGCCTCTCTCTGCATTCACATCTAAATCCCAAATCCTAAAATCATCACGCAATTGATCAAATTTTTTCTACGAGAAGAGTGGGTAAAGGAGAACCTGCCTGTCCTGACGGAACGTTTGTTGCCGGATACACGATCGACTCCTGGGACAAGTGGGGGTCTTGTGCCTGTCGATTTCTTTCCGTTGAGGATGTCGAAGATGTCTACATGTTTGGATTTGTGATAACAGGACTTCTTCAGTTTGGAGTTGGCGGCTTCCTGTTGTATCGCAAAGCTCAAAAGGCATTGGCAGAAATTTTGGCAATTGAGAGGTTGCCCGTCACGGAGGGGATTTGCAGGGCTGTCAACACTCAGACT
Organism: Thalassoma bifasciatum; assembly: GCA_008086565.1. NCBI lineage: Eukaryota > Metazoa > Chordata > Actinopteri > Labriformes > Labridae > Thalassoma > Thalassoma bifasciatum. Next base: position 15,435 of record RPOG01002537.1, read on the forward strand.
GATGCGATTCGCAAACTTATTCGCAAGCAGGAGGACATTCCTGGACATTATCGCAGGATTGATTCTAACTTGGTGAAGTTAACAGCTCGGCTCGGCTGTAATGGGCCAACAAATTAGAACCATTGGATCGCCACACTGAGGAAGAGCAGAGACTGAAGGTGGATGGAAATTATTGAGTCTGCCTGAAACCTAAACATCTTTATTTTTCTCATTCGGTGCCCTGTGCGTCTGCCTTGGAAGGCTGATAAGCTCGCAACGCTCCTGAAGATGTTTATGCAGAATCAACGCTCTTCCCACAACTCCTTAACCTCTCCCCGACCAGGCAATGAACTTTTGTTGTTGCTTAGAACTCTCGGAGGCCGTCTCCATGGCAACAGCTGTGACTTTGACATCTAAGAGGGTCTGTGGTGTCTGGGTTGAACATCAGCTCCTTGCTCTTACACAAACACATTCATGACTGCAGATAACACACTCACCATCCCAGTTTTTCAGCGTCTGATGCCAGCTCCCCCCTCACCCTCCGTCTGTTCCCCTGTTGCAGTGAGTGCTGGGGTAGTAGGCAACGCGCCCATGTGAGGGTGAAGGCGCTTCCCTCAGTGTCTGTACTGTGACACCCCTAAACCTTGACCTTTCCCAAACACCACATGTGCAAGTCTTTGAGTTCATTGTTGTAATGGTTCTTGAATGTTGCTTCTGTGCTGAGGTGTTTTTTCCTGATCCCAAACTAGGCCCCAAATCCAGAGCCTCGTCTGGAACCATGTTTTTTTTTTCTCCTCTCTTATCCTTGTGTTGTCCATGATTCCATCGAATGAAACGGGGCACTGAAAGGAAAGTGAGTTACCGGTTCTCCCACTCCTGTCCTCCCCATGTTATATGTCTCTCTTTTTTATATTTCTTGGATGGGATGAAACTGAAAGGTAAAATCTTCTGTACTGAAACATGTACACTTGTCGTCAAGAAATGATTCTGATTCTGAAAATAATGGTGGCCACAAAATATTGACACTTCAGAAACTTTCACTACGGGGTGTACTCACTTCTGTTGTCAGGTGTTTAGCTATTAATGGCTATATTTTGAGTTATTTTTAGGGAAAAATAAATGTACACTGTTATATAAGCTGCACACAGACTACTTTTCATTGTGTCAAAGTGTCATTTTGTCAGTGTTGTCCCATGAAAAGATATACTTAAATATCTGCAGAAATGTGAAGGGTGTACTCACTTTTGTGATGCACTGTGCCGTAAATTCTGGGCTATGAAGCGCACCTAAATATAAGCCTCACCAGCTAAATTTGGGGGACACTACAGATTGTTCCATATATAAGCTGCATCCGACTAAAAGCCGCAGATGTTTTAACGTTTTATTCCCGTATGTAAGGAGGGGATTGTCGGGACTGAGATGACTGGGAGCGCAAAGCGTCCCTTTTTTTGACATTTGAGAAACAAAATAAATCTTTGTCAATCAATCAAACTTTTCAAATCTTTGACATAAGGAACAGCCTTCATGCAGTGCACTAATAATACAACGATGCGTTCCCAGCGCACGTCCTGCAGTCATAGTAGTAGTGCAGTATACCAAAAAACAAAGCTTCCAGCGCTTGATGATTCAATAATGTTAAATGGCTAAATGTAATTAGTTTCCAAAAGTACTTTCCTGTAACACGGCAGTAAAGGTGCAGTAACACTGCCGTTTACTCTATCAAAATAACCAGCCTACTATAGCAGAACAGTCAGTTATTAATCCTCGTGTCATCATCTTCCTCCTTTATACTAAAACCACCAAAGTCATCTTCATCAGTGTTGGAAAGGAGCTCATTGCATTGACTCAGTTCTTCACGCTGCCGTCTTTAACGTCTCACCGTTGGTTCATTGATACCAAAGGCACGTAAAGCAGCTCTATTTCCTTCTTTGTTGGCCAGGTCGATAACCTTTCGCATACTGCATACTGCATTTTAGGCAAATCTGCTAGTATAGTATGCAAAATCGAAAACAGCCATCTTTTTGATGACTGCGCTGCTGAAACGTCAATGGCTGTTTTCCAAAGCGCCTACTACACTAGCAGTGCCTACTACTTCGTCTGAAATTCAGTATGTAGTAGGCAGTATGCGAAAACTTGAGATCTGTGGTATACTACAAGTTCCCAGATGACCTACTGATCCGGGAAAATTTCTCAGTATGCAACCGACCAGTCTACCTGGCGTACTGTTTCCCACAACGCACGGCGCTAAATTAGTACTACCTACTACTTTCACATGTAGTATGTTTGTATAGTATGACTGTTATGTTGGAGCCGTTTAATAGTATACTACCCTGGATTTCTGTTTCAGGAAGTGGAGCTGATGGGTTTTTTCTAATATTTAACTTTATCATAAATAATCCATGAGTACATTTGGTATTTCAGTCATTAATTCACCACATCAATCAGTGGTGAAGTTACAGGAGCAATAAAAGTAGATAAGTTAAATTAGATGTCAATGAGATACAAAGTAAAATAAATAAATGGAACTAAGCATGGGAAGGGAATAGTAGTTGTACATTTTTTTGAAAATTTTTATGGGTTTTTTTCATTATTTTTAGTGGTTCAAGGAACATTTTTAATTCATTTAGAAAAACAACAAATTCGGGGAGAGATTAGAGTCCCGATTTTATCAAATTTGCAAAGGTATAGAAGTTTCTTGTAGCAAAATTGCCATATGTGATTTTGAATCTAGCACCAAAAGTTGTTGTATATTGAAAATAAATCTGAAACCAACTCACTTTATATTTTTACAGCTGGTGGAATCAAACTCAATTCCATACTCTTCCACTTGGCTACGTAAAAAGGGTCACACCAATGTACCAGAGGCCCTAAAAGGGGCTGATTGATAGTATTCCTTTAGTATAGAATTTCCTTTAAAGTTGGAAGAGCTACGCCCTCCCTATCCATAGGCAGCTGAAGGGTTACAAGTTTCACTCTTGGTCTCCTTCTATCCCAGAATAATCAAGAGATATGTTTGTTCCATTCTCTTAACTGTTTCTGTGGAATTTCCACCAGGAGTGCTGGAAAAATGTATAATGGCCTGGGCAGAATATTCATTTTTATTGTTCTGATTCTGCTACCAAAGTCCAAGGGGAGCAAGCTCCAACCATCAAGATTCTCATATTTTCTTGTTTCTGCATTTGTAATTAATGTCAAATAACTGTGATAGATCTTAAGATAAGTTCACGCCGAGGTATTTGATGTGTGATGAATGCCAGTAGAAAGTTTATTTTGCTACGAGTTCTTGTGTGGGAATGTAATAAATATCATAACCTGGGTTTTATTTACTTTAAGTACATATCCTGAGGAGAGTCCATATCAATCCAGGTTTGATAAAAGTTGAATGAACCATGCCTTATACCTGTCATTTCTCTCTTAGGTTCCTGTTAGGAAGTCCTGGAGGAAGGTGATTGTTTTTCTTCATCCTGGCTTGAGCTGGATGGACACAGATGTGTTGAACTCAAGGATCAAAGCTGTGCAGTTCACACAGCAGCTCTCCCTCTCCTCTTATGATGTTCTTCATTCTACTCACAGCTTTCTCTCTTTTAATGTATTTTTTTTCTGTGTAACTGACCTTATGAACGCACAAACAAGATTAGACGGACTGACTGGAGCAGGAACTAAGTTAAAAGAATGAAGATGAGCAGATTGTTTTAATATGCCTTATTTATGATGGAAGCTCATGTCTTTGCTTCAGAGAAAACGTGTCATTAGTTTGCATGTTGGTTTTTCCTATCCACATTTTTAAAGATGCAACTTATGGGGAAGTTCAAATCACAAACCAATGAAAGACAAAAGAGGCCAAACTTCAGCATTCAGCTACTCAACCAACTTCTCCAGAGGTTTGTCAAAACTCACTCTGAAAAAAAAGGAGATGATCACAAGCCAGTGTTTGGATTCGTGAGGCAATAACACAAACTGAATCCTGGAGACATCCGGCTCTAGAGGTGAAGATCTTTAGCTGTAGAATTCCTGGCAGTGTCTGTTAAATGTATACATTTCTAAAGGTGAGAGTGAAGACTTTACATACATTGGTTGCTCTTATATTTCCTTCCATTCCTTTTTATTTCATGAGCATTTTGGAAATGTGTGCAGCAGGACACATCAGAGACCCCTAGCCAAACACTGATCCACACATGGACCTGCAGCTTATCAGAGCAGCACTGAACCTGACAGGCCATAACAGTCTTATCTCTGTCTGTGTGAATGTGTATAAATACAGCCGAGTGTTTGATTCCTCTTACTCTGATGAGCAGAGTCACATGAGTGTTTGAATGTTCCAGAGCGTGAAATGAGTCTTGCATTTCTCTAACCCCCCACCTCCACTGACAGTTCTGTGATTTCTTTATCATTAAGTGTCTTTGCTGAATGAAGATTATATGTCATGTGATCCACAGCTCAAACATATCATGCAGTAGTGATGCTTTTTCATGGATATGACCGTTTAAGTTCTCACATGCCACGGAAAGAGACGACAACCAAAATGTCCAACTGATAATGTCAATAAAATGTTCTTTGTAATGAAACACAAAGCAGTTTTCATTGTTCCACACATGAAAGTCACCTTTATATTGAACTTTTTATTACAAAAGACGATGTTGAGAAATTGGAGCACAGCTCCCATCAATTACAAATGAAATCACAGCTGTATGTCATGTATCTATGACAATAACAGATCCAAATAATTCATTATTAAGTCACTGGTTGACAGGTTTTGGTGGAAAATATCAAAAGGGATAACAAAAAAAAACCTTGAATTACATCTCTTAGTGTTTAATTCACTTTACTTGCTTTAGTTAAAAAAGCAAGACAACCAAACAAGGCACACACAGAGTGATTCCTGTCACTGCAAGAGATGTGAGCTAAGTCAAATGTGAGCTTGTTTCTCATCTTGTGATATTAGTAAGCACTGGTTCAAGTCACATCTTCAAGACATTAAATTAAAGCTCTTGGTTTGATGCTCTTTCACACTAGAACCTCTGTATAAAGAGGTTCTTTTCAGTCCCTACAGCACAGCCTTCACAAAACAGCAGCAGCAAAGAAATATTACTGTAAACATGCAGAGTATTAAAACCTTGAAATATTTGTTAAAACCAGTTATTTAAGTTATCACAGGACAAACAAGTACAAAATAACAGGAAATGTTTGGGCAGTAGCTTCCATCACGTGGAGAAACTCCTGGATATGACTTGAACTCACAAGACAAGCAAGACAAAGAGCACAGATGAGCTTTACGAAGAGATGCTGAAGAAGCAGACAGTCCAGGATCTCACTAAAGTGGTTAAGGATCAACTCAGTATCCATTACTGATGGTGATATGTCCTGAATTATTATTATTTATCTGTCAACCATGACAACAGCAGACAGCTCAGATTTGGAGGGAAGTCCTCCAAACTAAGCTGCTTGAGTATAAAGGAGGGGAAGGGGAAAGCTTTTTGGCTCTTAAGCTGAAGACTGAGCAAACATGTTTTCATTTCAAGTATCATCTGCCCTCTGTCCCTCACCAGGGGTCTGTTTCACAAAGCAGGTTCAACAATCTCTGAGTCTAACCCTGAACTCTGAGTTGATCTCCTCTGAGAAAGAAAACTCTGTGTTTTTGGTTCCAGAACAGCAGATTTTAGTTAGTTTCATCAACTCAGAGTAGTTTCACCTGGAGTTAAGTGCGTGAACCACCACTATAAAAAGACGGCATCAATGGGGCCCCAATTCAACGAGTTACCATGGCAACAGGGCAGCGTTTTTTATACCCTATCGAAACAAGAAATCTTGCTGCGCTCGTTAAAACATGTTTTTAGGAAAAGGTGCAACACCACAGCAGCTGCAAAACAGAGGGAGATGGTGTGGGCAAACATCACTGCCTGGGTCAATGCATAAGTCTAAATCTAGTCCTGCAATCACAGTAATATTACAGGGTAAAACTGCTTGTATGGTAGTTCAATAATTTATTTAACATAGGTGCAATCCTGAGGGGGAGCAACGCACTCAGCAGCAACTTAGATGTCTTAACTAAATGTCTTCTCATATGTATCATGTTCTGTTAAATAATTAATCCTATTTAAAGCAACACAGACCTCTACTCACCTAACAGAGAGAGGGCAGATCTGCCACCTCAAAAAGCCTGAATACAGTTGCCTTGCATCTCCAATATTATTGAAAAAAAACCTGCTGTTTAGAAAAAAATCGGAATGCAATGCATAATATCTTCTGGGATGTGAGAGCATGACTACGGCTGGTAATGTTGCAAATGTGAGGATGGATTAGGTTGTGTCTGTAAATGATGGACTGTGGTAACTGTCTGGAAATGCCAGAACATCTACAGTACAGGCCAAAAGTTTGGACACCTTCTCATTCAATTGGCATTTTCTTTGTTTTCTATTTTGTTTTTTATGACTATTTACCGGACTGACTGACCTTCAATTCTTCAAGTAATGATGGCCACTTGTTTTTTTTTTAAGTTAGCTGATTGGTTCTTGCCATAATCTGAATTTTAACAGTTGTTGGCTGTGTATTAACCTGACTTCTGTACAGTACAACTGATGGTTCTAACCCCATTGATAAAGCAAGAAATTCCACTAATTAACCCTGATAAGGCTCAGCTGTGAAGAGAAAAGCATTTCAGGTGACTACCTCTTGAAAAATGCCAAGTGTACAAAGCAGTGATCAGACCAAAGAGGGGCTATTTTGAAGAAACTAGAATCTTAAATATGTTTTCAGTTATTTTACCTTCCTTTAAGTGCATAACTCCACGTGTTCATTCATTGTTTTGATGCCTTTAGTGAAAATCTGCAATGTAAATAGTCATGAAAATAAAGAAAACACATTGCATGAAAATGTGTGTCCAAACTTTTGGCCTGTACTGTCTGCGTGGTCTGATGACAATCTCCCAAAAATAATAATTTCCCTGCACAGCAATGCCGCACCTTCATCAACGAGTTCATTGTCTATATATGCTACGTTTGTGAAAAAAGTCGACTTACGTGTTTTTTAAATAACAGATGGCAGAATCATGTTACGCCAAAACTCGCCTGCTGAGTGAAAGAATGAGGAACTCAAATATCAGTTGTGGTTGAAAGAGGGCGGAGACGGAAAGAAACTCGAGGTTCATTGAGAAAAACCTGGTCCCGACCAGGTTAGTTTCACAGCGTCTGTTACTACGGTGACTGACCTGGAGCTGGAGTCACCTCTCTCTGTGAAACAGGCTTGAGTTTCCCCTCTTTCTCCGTTCGAGTTATCTCGCTTTGTGAAACAGTTGACTCAGGGTTTACCTCATTTCAGGGTTAATAGACTCAGAGTTTTCACTAAACCTGTGTGTGAAACGACCCCAGGATAAGCAGTGTGTAAGTTTGATGATGGGATATGCAACACATAGCACTTTGACAGGTCCTGTAGTATTGGTTCAGGAAATGAAAACCCCAAAAAAGTCACTGCAATCGCTGCATGAAACAGCTTTGGGCTTAATAACAACGCTGTCCAGCAGCATTATTTATCGTTATTTATGAATGCCATTAATCAACAGTCTATAGTCAAAGAGTAACGTTGGCTGGTGGCAAAGGCTACGATGAGACGTAGAGACAGATGGGAATGATAGATGATTCAAGAATCACTGATGCTGGTTTCCTTTTTGAAAAGACAAAATAAACTTATTTTCTCCACAGCCTCACAGTTTTCCACTTCACAGATTGCAGCAGACAAAAAGGTGACATAAAGCTCCTTTTCTCTGTCACAGCAGTGAGTCAGATCAGTCCCTTCGTAGTTTCAACCCAGGTGAAGTGTTGGAGAACACTTTGCTTATAGTCTTCAGTAAAAAGTGCGGCTCAGATGGCCAAGGGGTCCCTTCTGTTGAAGTTGCAGTCCCACATGATGCCGTCTCCTTTGGGGAGGTGGCTGGAAGGCAGCAGGACCCGAGTGAACCAGTGACTAAGGAACAGAAGAGCAAAGATTCAAATAATTGACAGATACAAGATGAAACCATTTCTCAAACATCCTTTTGTCATTCTAAATGGAGCAGTTTGGTGAAAGTTTGAGTTATCTACTGATTAAAAGCAGACTGATTGTGCATCAGTCATTCTCAAGGCATCATATCAGACATCTGTCACGTTAGCTACTGCTAAACCAAAGTTTATAGTTACTGTTGTTTATAAAATTGCTATGTGTTGCATTTAGTGAGTTTTTTGAGCAGACTTCAAAAACAGCCTATGACACCTCAGCATAAAGTAAGATAATGGTTACCATTCTTTAATCGTGACTGAGGAACAGACAGAGTGGAGAGCCTGACTGATCTAACAGGTGACTGAAGTTATCAGCTGATAGGAGTATCATGTGCCACTTTGTGAAAACATCTGCATCATACCAAACAACCAACAAAAGTATGAGACTTGGGCTTGTTTGAAAATGGTCCGACACCAAATTTAGCAGAACAGAAAGGCATTTTATGGTAAATCTGTTGATGTCTTGTTTTCATTATCATCCTTTTATTGGTTATTCTGCTTTTTTTCTGCGCATCCTGAGTCACTCTTCTGTTGTTTATTGGCTCAATGGCTCCATTTCCCTCTAACTTTTGACATAATCTGACTCTATTTATCTTTCATGATAACAGCTCAGGTCCTACACCTCAAATTTTTCTGTGTATTGGTATTTTATCCTGCCTGTGTACTTTTTCCATTTTCGTGTAAATCTTCACAACTGTTTTAAAAAGCAATGCACAAATAGAAGATTCATTATTATTATCATTTAATTCTAGCTCAAACATTCAGAATGGACTTCTGTGTGGCAATACTGACCATCCCTCAAAGTCACTTTGGTTCTCCAACAAAACATCCTCATAAGAATCATGTCACAATAAAGGCAAAAAAACTTCAGTGTGAAACTCATGTTTTAAGCCCTGTTGGTATTATTGAACATTCTCCCTGGTGGTTTAAGTTAAATCCTGCATGATGAAGAGGGTGATAAAAGTCTGCAGAGATTTTCACCCCACAGCTCTGATTGTTCTTTGCGTGTCCACCTGAGACTAAGGCTGTTTTCCAAACCGCCTACCACATACTACATGCGAAAGTCGTAGGCAGTAGGCACTGCCTTCTACCTACTACTTTCACATGTAGTATATAATATGACTGTTTTGTTGGACCTGTTTAGTCGTATACTACTCTGGATTTTTGTTTCAGGAAGTGGAGCTGATGGGTTTTTTTCTTGTTTAACTTTATCATAAATAAATCCATGAGAACATTTCAGTCATTAATTCACCACATCAATCAGTGGAGAAGTTACAGGAGCAATGAAAGTAGAACAGTTAAATTAGATGTCAATGAGATACAAAGGAAAATAAATAAATGAAATTATGCATGGGAAGGGAATAGTAGTTGTCAATATTTTTGAGAGTTTTTTTTTTCTTTTCTTTTCCCTTTTTGGTATTTTCATGATTTTTAGTGGTTCAAGAAACATTGTTAATTCATTTAGAAAAACAACAAATTCGGGGAGAGATTAGAGTCCCGATTTTATCAAATTTGTAAAGGTATAAAAGTTTATTACAGCAAAATCGCCATATTTGATTTTTTATCTTGCACCAAAAGTTATCGTGTATTGAAAATAAATCTGAAACCAACTGACTTTTTATTTTTACAGCTGATGGACAAACTGCGTCCACTTTACTCACATAGTTGAAAATAAAAAGTGATAAATGATTTAGGGGCTTTTATGAATTTGGTAAAAGTAAACAGCTCTTTCATGATGAAGTGAGCAGATTTACCGCTGTTTCTTTCCTGTCACTTCACTTTTATCTCTGGGACCGTTTCACATTTTTGTTGTTGTGTTGTAGTTGAGCTGATTTATTCCAGTAGGTGTCTGTAATTCACCTCAACCTGAGCGCCCCCAAACTGACAAACGGCATTAGCGCCGTGCATTGTGGGAAACAGTACGTCAGGTAGACTGGTCAGTTACAGACTGAGAAATTTTCCCGGATCAGTAGGTCATCCAGGAACTTGTAGTTTACTACAGATCTCGCAAGTTTTTGCGTACTGCCTACTACATACTGAATTTCAGCCGAAGTAGTAGGCACCGCTAGTGTAGTAGGCGGTTTGGAAAACAGCCTAAGTCAGAGTGGTGCTCTTAAGGCTTTTCTCATCACCAGAGCTAAATCTTTTAACTTGGATTAAATTTTCCTGCCAAGAATGTATGTCTGAGTTTGCACTCTAAGGGGTTTGGTTGATTGGTGTTTTGTAATGTTTAGTAAATTTAAATTTGTTTGTTTTGATTGTCTTTCAGTCTTTTTCTTTGAGTGTAAAGCTATGTCCCAATTCAGGGGCTGCACATCCTGTGTAGACTGCAAAGGCTGAAATGAATGGTCTACGGAGCATTTCCTGCTTGTGTCACACAGCCCCAGTTTCAATAGCTTTCATGAAATATATACAATTTACTAGCTTATAAATCTTTCAGGGAGCGCAAGTAAAAAAGTCTATGAGGACAGAAGGACTGATAAACTATAACGGTAGAAATAGTGGTGATTTAAGTGACGTTAGTTAAGTTAACGGGTCACAGCTTGAGTGTGTGTCTGGTAGCAGCATGCTGTAAGGCTGAGATTTCCCTTTTGTTTGATCTTCAGTTTAGTTTGATTTTTTTTACCACTTTTGATTGATAAAAAAACACCTCATTTACATACTGACAGCTTGGTGTTTTTTTGTTTTTTTTACCTCTGTGGCTGTGGTCAAAACCAGATCCTAACGGATGTTTTTTTCTCTAAGTTACTGAACTCACCTTTTTTTTTCCACACCAAACAATGTTTTCCAATTGTTCATTCTTCCATGATGGAAAGGATTTCTGAAAACCTGCATACAATGGGGAAAAAACATTTTAAAAAACCTACTCATGTTTCATTTTCACACAGCTTTATGTTAAATTGTTCAAACATTCTTCGAGATTCAGTATCAGTCACTGATTTCAAACAAACACTCAACTTGGTTTATCAGAGAAAAATGGGAATCAGCACCTCATATAAAAATCTCAGATGATGAGTGGTACAACATGTAAAACTCATCAAATATTCACCAATTCATGGATATGGATTGAGTTCTCTTGGAAAGATGTGATTTGATATTTTTATCCCACCCAAATTAAAAAGCAAACACACCAATAAAAATCTACCACGATGGAGAACTTGTGGAGCCACGGATGTAAATCATACAGGTATATTTTGGTCTTGCTGTGAGAGTCTGTTTTTCTGGAAAGCTATACACAGAATTTCATTACTAATATCAGGATACATTATTCCAATGACTTTCCTTTCTACACTGTTAAATATAATAGTAAATCTTACTTAAAAAAAAAAGTTACCTTAACTTATTTTAGCTCACTCTGTTGAGTCTACTTTCTTAAACTTAGTAAAGACAAGTTTCTTGTGTTGACTTTACTTGAAAAATTTAGGAAACCGATTGGCTCAAAATTTCCAAGTAAAGTTGACCACAAACTTGAAGTTGTTAAAGCTAAAAAGAACTAAGTTCTGACAACTCATGTCACGGCAGTAACCTATCAAAAGTTGATAACCAAACCCTGTAACCGTGAGGTGAGGAGGGTACACAGCTGACATGAGACCCTGCTGTACATGGGTGATTCACACACGAGCTGCCTGTGCTCAGTGGTGTAGACAGACTGTCTGTGAACCAAGGCACAGACTGACTGACTGGCTGTCGATGCTCTGTGGCATTGACTGGCCGAGTACATGATTGGCAGCTTGAGTAGGCAAATGAAAATGCCTGTTTGAGTTAGAGGCTAATGCCCAGCATTCACAGGAATTTTCACCCATAATTTTACAGAAGAAAATGAAATTTATTGATGTCCTTGTCATCCAGTCTATGCTGTTGACAGCTGGACTAAGCCATGGAGCCTAGACAGTCATTCTATACCAGGGCAAAGACAGCCTGTGTCACCCATGTGATATATCCATGTACAGCAGGGTCTTATATCCACTCCCTGCCCTCCTCACTCATGGTCAACCTGAGGAATGATTTTGCATAAGTTACTCTGATAGAATTTCTTTGAGTTCATTTGAGTACTGCAAACTCACAAAAATAAGTTAATCAAATCTACTTTATCTGAGTTAACAGAAATTACTTTTTGGCAGCAAGTTTGCACATTTTTTTAAAGTAAAGTCAACTTATTATAGTTTACAGTGTATCTATAAGTGACATCTCAACCTAACTGAGGGAGCTGTACAAACAAGGGACCGATTCTCATTTGGCCCACCAACCCAAGAGACAGTGGAAGAAATCTACATAATGGAAAAACTGACGCATTGCTCGAGACTACAGGAAACACAAATAAAGGACAAGTGGGAGAAGTGAACATTATACAAGACAAAACACAGCAACATTAAACAAGGGAAAAAAAAGATGATTAATTCTGAAGTTAACTTGGATGAAACTGGTATGCTGCTACTGGAAGACGGACTCCCATCAGTGACTCGAACGTTGTTTTATTCATACGTGTTGATATCCTTTATCTAAAGCGAACATGTTATGTAAAAGCACTGAAATAAGCAATAAAAATTAAAACTACAAAAAAAAACAACACTCACAGGGCTTCTATATGGCAACCATGTAAGAAAGTTGATGATAGAAACAACGTAAAGTGTTTCTGGTATCAACTAGAGCCCGACCGATTTATCAATTGGCCGATTAATCGGGCCGATTATGGCGTGTCACCGATTAATCGACATCGGCCATTATGCGGCCAATATATAAACTTTTTTTTTCTGTTTATATCCCTCCTCCTCTCCCCCACTCACACTCAGCCGCTGTAGAAGAGGACAGCAGGCACGGTGACAGAAACAACTATTCTACTTACTCCATGGTAAGCTGTGACTTTGTAAACAATATAACTCTAAACTTTAGTGCTCCATGACAAAAACGTTCTGGAGGAAACACACTGTGAAAACATGTCAGGACATGTCTGTTCACGGAAGTTTTAGAGAGAACATTACAGCGTTTTTACACCGTGTAAATTGTTTTTTTGTGAAATAAACTATGACAAACACTCCTGTTAATTCACAAGTCCACCATTATCTAATATAAGACCATAGTATGGCGTTTTAACGTCGTGTAAGTTGCTTTTATGTAAAAAAAAAAAACAAAAAAAACAGTGATAAACGCTTCTGTCAATACATACGTCAACCATTATCAAATAAAACACAATAATACGGTGTTTTAACGTCGTGTAAGTTGCATCTTTATTAATCAACGATATATGCAACTGTTAATTCACATGTCCACCACTGATATGAGAATATTATACAGAGTCTCACAAGTATTTTGTAGTGATTTTATTCATTGCATGTTTTGAAAGCAGCTACATTATTACGTAAAATCTAGTTCAGTCCCTTGCACTACATGTAAGATGGAACTTTTCAGAAGCTAGTAAATATGACTGGTTGATAATGCTTGTTTTTGGGAATGAGCCTTTTACAAACACATCATGTATTTGTGTAAAACACCTCCCATTAGCTTGGATATTATCACTTTAAGTTGAATGCAGCCACTTTTTTTATTTAAAAATTGTCAACTATAGTCAAATTCTGTGCTTGTTACCAAAATGCACTAAATCCATGTTTTCATTACACAGACAGAGGGGGAGAGTGAGGTGTGGAGCCACTTCTCTAAGGACTGTCAGGCGTTGGATGAAACATCTGTGTGTCAGGGCTCTAGCACCAGCCAGACTAAAAACACCACACATTTGTTTACAGTTGGCCTATTTTATTTATCAGTGTGTTTACAGTTTACCTTATTGATCAGTTGGTTTACAATCCTAGTGTTGACAATTTTATGATTAAAGTTCCTTATTTAAATTTTTTTGTGTTGTGCTCCTTTGTCTTGAATCACATTTTGGGTATTATAGCAATTTATGTTCATGTACAGTATAAATCCTGTGTATAGATATGTTTTTATCTAATGCATCTGCCGCTAAATCGGATATCGGCCGATATATCGGATATCGGCTTTTTTTTGCCCCCAATATTGGTATCGGTATCGGCCCCAAAATCCCATATCGGTCGGGCTCTAGTATCAACCACCGTGACCAATCATCACGATAGATGAACAACAGAAGAATATAAAGTTTAGGATTAACGTCATCAGCACCACATTGAGGAGCCAGGAAGGACGACCTGGGTGTATCAAACTGGGGGGGAAACAAGCTTGGTGAGTACTACATGTAAAAAAAACTATCAATACACTGAGCACCAGCAGTTTGATCATTTAAGTTAAGTGGCTGATGCTGAGTTTCAAAAAATGCGAGCTGTTCTCCAAGTCCAGAAGTGGGCCACTGACAAAGAACAAAATGTGTACCTTTCCCTTCTCTTTCAGTCTTTTGGTCTCTTTGCGGTTGATGTGGCGCTCTACACTGGTCTCCCCCCTGCTGATGAGGATGACATGCCACAGTGTGAGTCCTCCCAGTGCCACTGCCACAGAGCTGCAGTACGGAAAACCAACCACACGTCAATACGATGGTACCAACCTTTAACTGAGCAGTACAAAAACATTTAATGTGTGTGTTCTTTACCTGGTCAGCACCCAGAGGAAGATGACGCTCTTGTGAGCAGTGGTTTCTGTGTAGACCTCAGTGGGGGGAGGGGTCTGATAGTATCTCTGAAGGGGGCAGAAAAAGAAACTTAACAGTCGTTTGAATGTCAAACCTCTTTGTGAGGTCACTCACTTGAAAAAGTTATCTGCAATATGGGAAGCTTAAAACGCAGATTCTGCTCATCCAGTTCTGTACAGGACTCAGAGTATCAATTAGTCTGAAAAGGCTGGAGTTGTTGAGCAGCTGCTGCACGGTCATCTCTACGATAAGATCAACAGGATGAGGGCAGAGAGAAAAGATCCTTTACATGGCTCCTCTTTCACCTGTCATTTACTATCTAAGCTCCACTTGTGCCTTCTTACTACCCTGTGGCAGGTGCCACTGTACCAACAGTACGTCACCCAGTTAAGTATTAGTGTCGTCAGAGGGTGGTTTGTCAGAATGGTACCTCTATGGCACTGTAGGCCTCCAGGAAGAGCTCCCTGCTGCTGATGCTGCAGTAAACACAGCCCAGGGTCATGTAGAGGCAGAAGGAGAAGAAGTAGCGGTGGTTGAAATGACCGACACAGTTGTTCAGCCAGGCTGGAGATGTGTTCAGGTCAATATAGAGAGATATTAAAAAAAAACAACAACAACACCACAAACAACTTTAACATTCAAATTTATGAAGCTGGTAGTCTTTTCTGTAGGATACGACAGTGGTGGTCCATCTTTAACACACACCTTAAGAAAACAAAGGAAAAAAGCAGGATGAAATTCAATAAGGTGGAAAAAAATCTCCAAATCTCCCCATGAGAATCAAGGTGTGATTGTCTTACATGCTGCAGATGCTACAGTGGTGTGTTCTGGCTGGTTTTGGAGAGATACATTTCTTACAGATGGACACAGAGGGGATCTGAAGCTTATCCTGAAAGAAAACACAAAAACAAAGTCAGTGTAAATAACTCTGTCATGACATTCAAGACTGATTTATTGAAAAATGGACTGAAACAGTTTCAAAGTACCAATGAAAAATAAAACCCTTTGTATCTTTGTAAATGGCTTTAATACTGGAGGGGGCCCCTGTCCTCAGTCGTAGTTCTGAACACTGACAGACTGGGATTCTCATCTTTATCCTCTACTGTCCAATATCACAGACTCCTAAAGATCTGTTTTCTGACCACAAAAGTTGTCATTTTAAAGGCTGACAGCCTACCTAATAGTGTTGCAAGAGACCAGTGACTCCTTGCTGTAGGGACACACTAGCAGACAGATCCCTACCTTTGTCCACATTTTGATGTGTTTACAAAATTCATCTGCTGCAGTTGATAGGGTCAGTTGTCTGACTCAGTGACCCCAGGGATGTGATAAAACATTAAACATTTACAGTTTGCCTGTTTTCTCTTGAATGTAATAGATTACTTTTCCTACTGTGAGTCATACGTGAAAGAGACAAGTTTGAAGGATGACACTATCTTGTTGTGACTCTATTAAACATTAATGGACTTCAACTGGAAATACATTATCTTCAAGCTTGTTGTGCTCTGAATGTTTTAGTTATTTCTCTGCCTTTGTTCAGACATGACTTTTTTTTCCTTTTTAAGTATAAAATTGGACAAGATAAAAAGTATCAAAAAATAATGAGTTTCTTTGGAAAATTGTACCACTATTTTTGTTTATATTTCCCAATGATAGGAACCACTACTTGAATCTGACCATTACCAAATAGCAGAATCAGATCATGTATCTCTAGTTTTAAAATTGTTGTATTTTTAGACCATCAGGAGAGAGAGTTGCCAACAATTTCAGAATTCCAGAATTAGAATCGTCTTATTGCTTTGGCCTTTTCTCAGAAAATATGAATGATAACACAAAATCCTTTCTATCACTCATGGTTAGTGGTTGGGTGAAGACATTTATTGAAAAAAAAAAAAAGTTTACTCTTTTTAAATCACAGTAACAACAGAAACTTCAAAAATGACCCTGTTAAGATGTTTACACAACTATGGTGGTTTTGGCCTGATAAATGCACAAAAATTAACAGAAATATGTTTGAATGTCTACTAAAGGTAACCATCCTCACCTGTGATCTATTTGCTTGTAATCAGTGTGTGTGTATAAGAAAAATGAACAGGGTCCTTTTTGAAGTTTCTGTTGTCGTTTTGAATTTAAAAAAAGTAAATGCAGTTGTTTGTTAATGAATGTCTTCACCCAACCTCTAACCATGAGTGACAGAGAGGTCTTTGTGTTATCATTCATATTTTCTGAGAAAAGGCCCAAAAAATCAGAAAATTCTGCTGGAGGGGGTGTAGACTTTTAGGCACAACTGTGTTTTTATGCCAGGTCTTACGGGGTTAGGGGCAAGAAACAGACGCTATAAAAGAGTCGATGATCTGTGGAATCATGGGAATTTTAAAACTTTGAATCCTTAAGAACTTACTGTAAGATTTCATCCAAAGACTTTTTTATGCACTTACAAATCAGATATAATGTGCAAATATAAACTGGGTTCTCTTGGTCCATAAAAATTTTCATTTGGAGTTGTAAAGTTTGAATGCAAATAAGACGGACTCTTTCAGAATATCTTGGTCTACACTGCTTAAAACTGTGGTAGATGAAGAATAATTGGAAGAAAATTCTGCAAGTGCCTTCCAAAATATCAGCATGTAATGGATAAAGGGACATGCATAATGATATTTTGCACAATGTTTGCATGTCATCAGGAGCATCACCAAATTGTCCAAAGTTTCAAACAGTTTTGGGGACTGGAATTCACTGTACATGGGGATGTAAAGAAATTGAATTATTTTGGCAGCAATATGTAGAGACATGAGTTTGGTGTTAGAGCAGCTCTTTTCCCTAGTCCGCTAGTTGTCTGTTACAACTTACTTGTCTCTCTGAAACAAAGAGGCTATTTTATCTAATGCAACTCTTTATGTCAGTGGGAAAGCACTCTGAAATCCTTGAGAGTTAAGAGCACTTTGACATGGGATGAAGTGAGTGAATGTATTTTAGACTGTTTTGTTCATGTACAACACTGATAGATTTTTTTGTTTTTGATGTGTTTGTGGGTGAATGCTGTTCTTAGTGTTGTGGACCATCTGACCAAATGCTTTGGACCAAGGCTGGACTGTTGTTTTTTGTTATCCCTCTGAATCTTTAATTAAGATAAACTTCAACAGGTTGGTGTATTGGGTTTATTTCTTCTGTGATATGGGATACTTCAGGGGGATAAACCAAAAGCTCATCATGAAGCACCGCCCAAGTGGTAACTTTTCTCAGTCGCTTTGTCTTCAATCCTCTCTTTTTCTCCTATTTTTCTTTTCTTTGAGTTCTCTTGGTATTTAGAGCCTGTCGTTACTTTTTTAGGCCCATTTGTTGGTCATGGACACCAAAGATGGTCATGTTTGCAGTGGTGTTTCTACATTTGTTGTGCCTATGTTTGTGCAGAGATCTCATGTGTAATGATGGTTGCATTGTTTACACACAAGATTTCAGCTGTTAGCAACCTGTAGCATGATAATGCTACCCGCTGCTAGACCCGATGTCCCCCCCGTAGGCTGAAGAGAAGGAGACGAGGATGATGTGCTGGTACTGCAGTGCCTGCTTAAACCAGAGAGCAGAGTAGCATCATACTAACAGAGCTAACTGAACCGGTTCTTGATAGCCATCCATGAACAGGATACAGGAGAGGCTGAACAGACTGGTGAAGAAGTGCAGCTCAGTCCTGGACCCTTTAGAGGTGGAGGCTGAATGGTAGCCAAGCTGTCGTCTCTGATGGACAGTTTTTTTTTCCAGTTGACTCTAATAATATTATTTTTGTTTATTTATTTTACATTGTATACTTTCTTGTATTGCTGCTGTGACTCTGAATTCCCGATTGAGGATTAAGAAAGTACATTCTGTTCTATTCCATTCTATTATTTTCCAAGTTAATCGTAATTTTTTGACATGTTCAGTTGCATGATTCAAATTCTATTCATTTTTCACAGTAATGATGGGCCTGCAGTGACATGCCATCCACTTGACAGGCGCTGAAGGGAACTCTTTTCACACACAGGTCTGTGCTGACTCAGACTCTGGTAGAAAAAGGCTGATGGTGCAATAAACAGGCGCTAATTAAATCTTTTTACCTGAGGTGAGCAGTGAATCATGTAAAACTGCTGCAGAGGAGTTGGTACCTTAGGCGGGTGTCCTGGAGAGGTGGTGGTGGCCTTGTAGTAATGGAAGACCACCATGATGAGGAGCCAGTGACCACAGCTGAGGTGCCAAACAATCCAGTGCACAGGGTAGGTGTTGAGGATTGTGGGTAGGACAAACAGGTAGATAATGACCACAACTGAGGTTGTTAGCAGTATGACCAGAGTAACAAACACCTGAGAGAGGAGAAAAAGAGGAGAGGGGGGGGGTGAGGAGCTGGAACTGGGAAGACAAAATAAAAGGTTTCAGAACAAAACAGCAACTCACCACTCCAAACCAGCGGGTCACGTTGTCCACAATCCAGTAGACGGGTTCAAACGCTGAGTCCAGCAGAGTGTCTGAGTTGGTCAGGCTGTTGAAGTAAAGGGACCTGAGCAGCAGCTTGCTGTAGCTCCACAGATCCAGAAACCAGCCACTCAGCCGGGGTTTAGACCCCCCGCCTCGGCCCCCTCTGTACAGGCGGCACCAGCGCAGCGCCAGTCGCATGGCCCGGGAGAGCTGCCACCTCCAGCTGCTGCCCAAACGCATGCCAGCGCCGCCTCCTCTACGGCACACTCTGCCTTCAAGACACACACACAGACACAGACACAGACCCCAGCAGTTACACACACAGGCGGCGAAAAACAGCAGCTCTTCATGATGCAGCCTCATCACAGCTGAGCTCTCCACAGTCATGTCTGCTCCTCAGGGTGACCTCAAGTTTAAGAGCCTCTTAAAAATCTAACAGGACCTGAATTTTAAGGATAGCAGCCTCCGTTTGACACATGTCTTCCTGAGAAGACAAGCCATCAGGTAATGAGCTGCACCAACAGCTCCTACTAATAAACTTCTCCTCTTAATAATTCACAACAAATCCACATCTCCAGGCCAAAACCCTCTGAGAAGCTTGCTTTGGTAACCCTGTAGGAGGGAAGTGCAAAGGGGTGAATATCTAAAGAAGGAAATAAAGTGGTTACCTGATCAGGGAGTCATTTCATGAAAGTGAGTATTGGTTACACAGATAAGACAGGTACTCCCTAATAGAACATCATTAATAATGCGAGATGCTGATCAGGACCTTCAGCTGGCAGAAAGGACTAGAAACCGTCATCCTCTCTTTACAACTGGCTGCAGCTAAAAAGGTCACAGTGACCACTGCAGAATATTCAACACAATCATTTTACAAAGATTCAAAGAGCCAAGGTTAAAGGCTGATCCAGCAGAAACAGATGTCCCATCTGTCCAGGTCCCACATGACATCATTGAAAGGATTTCCATTTGAGAACAAGCTTAGTACCACATTCATTAATAATGACCACTTCAACTCTGTTACATTAGTAAAATAACTTTCTCACGTATGACTCACAGTAGAGCCATTGCATCACCATTTTAATCTCACCTGGATTATAAAATAGGATCCTAGATGACTGAGTAACTAACAAATGCACTTGTCTTTTCCATATTCAAAAAATTAAACTTCCCCCAGGCCTGTAACCCTTTAAGACCAACAACACCAAGTCTGCCAGAGCATTTCTTTACAGTTTTACAAGCTGCAGTGTTATTTTTTTTGCAATTAACTTGTTCAACATAAATATAACCCTTATATCTCTAAATTTAATGTTATGTCCAGATCAAACAAATAAATGGCTAAAAAATGCAATAAACCATAAAGACACAAACTTTTACTCCAGTATTTCTCAACAAAAATGTCATGGCTGCATCACTCAAAAGTGTAGATGTGAAAACATGATGATATGTATTGAACGTAAGAAGTATGTGAACAGTTGTGGTCTGGATCATAATGTTTTAGTTGTTAACCTTTTATACATGATCACTGCAAACACACAGGTGGATATAGTGCTCTGTAAAATGTTGAAAATAGAGCATGAAAGTGTAACTCCCAAATTTTATAAGCAAAAAGAATGACCCATCTCTCTTAACTGATAATGCTGATTACAACATTGCACTTAAACATTTCACTGCTAATGTATTTTCAATAGACAAAATCTGTTGTTTCGTTAACATCTTACTTCTGGAAGGCAGAATGTAACGCTGAAAGGTCCATATTGAGAGTCAATATAAAACAACATGGGTGCACCCCAAGGTTTTGTTCTGGGCCCACTATCATTTACTGTTTACAAAATAGCCCTCCAGAAAATACCCCAATCTTTGCTTGGCATAACTGTGCTGGTTTTCTGTTGTTTAATGCGGCAAAAATCTTATATTTTAACATAATACATAACTCCTCTCTTTTTTCTTTAAAAAGGAAAGATGACATTTTTAGACTGCTTCTTTGTTTAATAACAGAGTAGAACATAATGATATTACTGGGACAACGAAAGCAGAACAAACAAACATCTATGTTGGCAAACTTGAGCTCCAAATAAAGAGTTTAGGTCAATTAAAGAAAACTATGAGTGTGGATCCAAATGAGCAGCTGAGTTAGCTCAAGTTTTACCACCTGGCTTGGTTTCTGTGGACACTGCATATTGGTTTAATGTGTCTTCAAGAAAAATGAGGAACTACGGTTGATTGGTGGTGCAAATTCAGGATTATAAATGCCCCAAAGTTTGGATTTGAATTGTATGTCTCTGTTTCATTTGATCCTTCAAAACAATCCATCACTTGTGTTTGTCATTGTTTCCACACAACCCAGACCTTCACTTTGACTCCGTGTTTTACCTCAGGAATAACAAGGTCATATTTACTCATCATTACTTCATCATAGCAATACCAGGGGGCAACCTGTCCTTCAGGTAAAAAAACAGTTTACTCAGTCCCTAACAAAAAGTTTGTGTTGAACAAAATACACACTCATGAGGCAACACCTGAAGTTGATAACCTGAATCCAGGGAAAGAGGAAGAAAACTAAAGCTCAGAATAGTTTGTGCTTCTTGCATAGGAGGCTGTCAGCTAAGTTCAGAGGAGTTTCTCATTCAAATCTAGTGTCTGTGTTCTGTACCTGGCAAAGCCAGAAAGAACATGAGAGAGTGGCACAAAGCAGGGCAATTTAGTCGCTATGGCAACCGGCTGTCCTAAATCTGCTTTTATAAGACATGGAGATCACTTCTCATCCCGTGTGTTCCAATGTAATAAGCTTTACTGCGTCCTGCTGTCTCTGTCGTAGGAAGTGATGCATCTGTTCACCCTAACTGACCTGAAGGAAGGGTGATTATATGTCATCATTTACCTTCCCTTCAATAATATCTATGTCTTAGCTGCTAATGAAAAGCCTAAGGATATATTTTATATGGCTTATAGTTCCTCTTTTTATTCAAGACAGATTTTTGGTACATTTCTGCTTCTTTTTGTAGATTCAGAGGAAAGATTAAAAAAATCGGTACTTGAATGGTGATGTCTGACAAACACCTTACTTTTCTTAGGAACTGTCATCTGTTGATATTACTGTTGCACACCAGCTACTTATCAAATTACATATGGAGTTAATTTTAAGAGTTCGTAGACAAAAGCTAACTGCCCTTTCATAGTTCAAAGCTGCTTGTTGCTCTGTCAGACAGTCTGGTCTTGACACAAAGTTATCCCTCAGTTGAGCGTGAAAGGAATCATCCTTTTTACAAAATGAATGAATGAATTAAAAAAATCAAAACACAACTTGTAAACTAATGAACCAGTCAATGGGAAATTAAGTCGTAGATAATTGAATAATATTTCACTCACTTTCTAGGGGAAATGTATTTGTTGGCCTCTAACATAACAGGTTTTTGCTTTTTTTGAAGTTATACTAAATCTTAATAAGAATATAGTTAACATTATCAAAACATACAGCATAGGGGTGATTGAAGTTTTTTCTATTCTACCCTTTAATCAACATCCCTACAATTGACTTTGCAATCTGAAATAATCTGCCGTTTGACTGGTTTTGACTATATTTGTTGATACTGACCAAAATATTTTCAAGTAATTAATTGAAATTATGCATTTTCCAGACTCCAGAGCCTCACTAGTCACATGATTTCTTACTTGAACCTAAAAATAATGCTAAATGACAAGTAACACGTTTAAATATTATAGGATTTCATTTTTTCCTCTATATATAATTATTCTTTGAGATTAGTTTAGATTTAAAAGATCTAAAACAAAATGCCAAAGTCGAAATAACTTTTCCCTATGACAGATAGATATGAGTAACTGTTATAACACAAATCTTTGTGCTATCTGTTTTATAAGTCTCTGTTTACCGTGTTAGAACGGCACACATCTATCGGTGTATGTTTTCATGAGACAAAAATAGGAAAAAATAGGGAAAGGTCACCTTAAGGTGGGTATATCGACCGACATGGTGAAACTATCTGGCCTTAAAACTAAAAAATCCCACATCTTCGACCCGCAGATGAGAGAATTATAAGAAGCTCCTGTTTGTCATGCCTTAACCTGAGCTAACCGCTAGCTGCCTCTGCTCATGGTAACAGAAAATTGATATAAATACAGTAAAAACCAGCAAAGACTGAGGTTGACATGACTGTACTGTACCTGGTCAGGTGAACGGGGTGGGCAAACCTAGAACACTACGGTCAGGTCATTGTACGGATACCGTGTTAGCAAAGGTCCCGCTGGCTGCTGCCACTGCAGACCCGCAGCATGAACAGAGGCGTCCACCAAGATCGTCTGTTAAACAGATGTATCACTCACGGGTAGTTAAAGATCATGATTTCTGATCGACAGAATACCCATTTATTAAAATCATGAGCCAGAGAGCAGTAAGCGTCAAAAACTGTCTCAACCCTGGCAAGTCAGAGTTGTTTGTTTCTTTGCAAAGGTCTCCCATTTGACAAAAACAAAAAGTTCTTCTCATTTGCTTTAGTTTTCTGAAAACAGTGTCGGAGTGAGACTTCTTTTTTGTCTGTATATCATCCACAGTGCGTTCTGGGAAATGAAGTTGTATATTGCGATAACGGTTCAATAAATAGTCTTTTATCTCACATTACCATTGTTACACAGAATACTATTACAAATACTACAGTATTTCTCTACATAAAATTACAAATCACGCGATTAAAACAGTACGTATTTGAAATACAACCTGATAAAAATCGATAAACAGAGTTTTTCTCAATTTGGCGTAACCAGGAAATGGAGTGCAAGTGTCGTGACCCTAGTAAGTCATGTGATTGTGAAAAATGGCTGTGGTGCAGTGGTAAGATGCCTCTTTCTCAGTCAAAAACTCAATTTTATGAAGTCAGTATAATGATGTTTTAGGTGGCATCAAGTGAATGTAATGAATGTACAGGCTGTGCTTAAATCGTGAAAGCGTTTTGAAGAAATGTGAGCTGTCTCGCAAATTTTTAACATGACAGCTGATGATGTGTGCAGTTACTGTGATAGCCTGGATCAAAGGCCCTCTGTTGTTATTATTCTGGTTATAGCCTATGGGGATGTTTCAGATTCGGTATATGTGTTTTGTAGGACTTTGATATGCAGACTGAATAAAATGTTTGAAGCCCCGAGTAGTCTAAAGAGGTGATACTACAACTTTGTTTAAACGTATGTAGCTAAACTCTTTGCTCCATGTTTTTGAGAGCAAATCTAAGTGTTGTACTAAACCTTGGTAGTCTAGGTCAGCTGTATGTTATAAGCATTATTTACCTGCTCTGGGGGTTTATGCACCATAAACTTCCATGTACTTGTGTTTGGAAACTTATCAGATCCCTTTGGGACCTGAACTGTATTTACAAAACTCAAAAGCAAGAGAAAATCAATTATTGTCAATATATGAAATCAACATATTATCAGCATCAGTTCTATCACAAATATGAGCCAACTGGATAATCTTCACATGTCCAAACAAAGAACAGTTTAGGGCTGAACGATTTTAGAAAAAGATGTAGAGAATTAGAGAATTAGAGAATTACATCAAACCATCAAACCATCAAAAGTTTTTACTGGAATGCAAGGATGAAAATGGAGTTACGAATAATTTTGAACTTTTAGATAAAACGGCCTGAAAAGTGGAAATTCTGGAAAAAAAGACAAAATTATGAGACAAAAAGTGAATGTTTTGAGATGAAAAAAAATCCAAATTTTATGTAATTAATCCAACATTATGTGAAAAAAGTCTAAACTTTCACATTAAGGGTCAAAATTTTAAGATAAAGGCAAATGTTGAAGATAAAGAGTCAAATTTTTCCGATTAAGCATCAAAATATTGAAATAAAGGCAACATTTGAGACAAAAAGCAGAAATTTTGACGTAAAAAAGTCAAAATTCTAAGATTTAAATCGAAACTATAAGAAAAAAAGACAATATTAATAGATCAAAGGCAACATTTTGAAAAAAGAAAAGAAGATTTTGAGATAAATAGCCAATTTTTGACTTTTCTAAAAACCCTTAGTCAAACATCTCCACTGAGTCCGAACTTTAAATACAACTCTCACTATTTTTAAACCAGACTTTTTAATTGTGTTTTTAGTTATAACAACTGAAGAACAAAGAAAGCCATCTTTGACTCTAAAATTTTAAAAACAATTGAGTCCAAAATAACTGTTTCATGTTAAAAAAAGATAAATAAAATACCAAACAATTAACAAAATCAAAATTAAATAAGTGATAACAAGGAAAACGAAATTCAACAATCCCAAGGGAAAAAAAGGATCTTTCCCAACAGTTTTACAGTGAAACATGTGTGTGAAACAGCTGACACTAAAGATCCTGGGTCAGTCTGGAGCAAAAAAAATTGCAGTTTTGGTGATCACATGATCGTGATGTCTGAAATTGCGATTTCCATCAGAAAACGATAAATCTTTCAGCCCTTGAACAGTTGTGCCAAAAAGTTTACAAAGTTTTTACCTTTGTTTCGAAAATATGGATGATAACACAAAAACTATTCCATCATCCATGGTTAGTAGTTGGGTGAAGACATTAATAAAGAACTGTGTTTACTCTTTTTAAACCATAATGACAATAGAAACTTCAGAAATGACCCTAATCAAAAGTTTACGCACTGGTGGTTTTGGCCTGATAAATGCACAGAAGTTGACACAAATGGCACGAATGTCGACTAAAGGTAACCATCCTCACCTGTGATCTATTTGCTTATAATCAGTGTGTGTGTATAAAAAAATGGATAGGGTCATTTTTGAAGTTTCTGTTGTCATTATGATTTAAAAAGAGTAAACACAGTTGTGTGTTAATAAATGTCTTCACCCAACCACTAACCATGAGTGACAGATAGGTCTTTGTGTTATCATTCATACTTTCTGAGAAAAGGCCAAAAAATCAGAAATTCTGCTGGAGAGGCTGTAAACTTTTCGGCACAACTGTATATGTTAGGATTTTGACACACACTGTAATGGACTCTGATGAAACTGATCTTGTCTCCTATCTGTGTCAAGGCGCTCTAGGTTGCGTGACTATGAAGCAGAGCTGCAGAGATGTCGACCAGAAGCTGCTTTGGTTGAGTTTGGAGACTACCACCCCCTGAAGCCCATCATGGTACGCTGTCTACAGTAAAGACTGATTCTTCCTAACACTGTCTCACTCTGTTACACAGTCCTCTTCACCTTCTCTGACCCCCCAGGTGACTGACACAAAGACCCGGCGTGGTGCTCGTAAAGGCAGCACCTCCTCCTCCTCTTCCTCCTCCTCCTCTGCCCCAGCAGACCCCCTCAGCACCATGCTGGATGGCACTGATCCCCTCTCCATGTTTGCTGCAGCTTCAGCCAGTGAGGCCCCCACCATGACACACAGTGCCTCTACAGGGGTCAGTTCAATACCTGTTATTGATGATTTTTCTTTTACCTTGACTTGAAACCAAACACAGGAAGTGAAGAGAAGAAGATGTATGATGTGCTGATTCATTATTCAGTTATTTTGTTAATTTTCTACAAATGTTTAATACAATTTCAACAGTGCTCAATTCTCCAAAGATAAGATACACATAAAAGCATTAAAGGCAAATTATTAATTGGCGTTACAGACATTTAGTGGGAATACCATTGAAAATCATTTCTCTATAGTAAAACAAAACTGAATGTATAAATCACTGTAATAAAAAATACAAACAGATGCTTGATGTTCTTAAGGAGTTGTTGTGCCTCCAGGACTTGGGGAGGAAGAGGAAGGAGAAGACTGAAGAGGCAGTGGGTCTAGACTTTGAGCCCTGGTCGGCAAAACGAGGAGAGATTTTAGCCAGATTCACCACTACAGAGAAACTCTCAATTGTGAGTCATTTTTTTCCAGTTGTGATGTGACGGTTATAGATTTGAACAGCATCTGTGTACAGAGCCGTGCTTTGCAAAGCAGAAGCTNATATTACTTGTGTTCATTCATAAATGTAAATACTAGCAGCTCTAATATTTCTCCCATAGAAGCAGACAAATAGCATGGGGGACTCTGGCTTGTGGCAAGCAGAGAGCACTGTCACAAGTAGTAAAGTAGGCCACCTCATGTTTCTTTTTTCCAGTGTCAGATACCATTGTTAGGTTGTCTTGGTGTTTTGGTGCCCTGTGTGAGGGTGACTAACAAGCCATCCGTCCTGGACTTCAAACAAGAAAAAGCTCATTAGAGACCTGTTTATCCAACCCTCAACCCCATCCCGCAGTGGGCCTTTAATGGGACATATTCTTAACTCTCTGCCCTTGCTGACCCACACGGAAGATGGAAAGTGCATGGGAAGGAGTTTCAGTACATTTTAAATGAGGACACTGACCTGCAAAGTGTTCCGTGTGTTCTATTTTAAAGCAGTTACAACACACCAAGTGGGACTGGGCAGACAGTGTAAATCACACTTATCACTTCTCACTTAATTATAAAAACAAACATAACCTAGTTAACTTTAACAACAACAAGATTGTACGTATTGACAGTCTCTGTATTTTTAAGAAGTCCTAAGCGGTCATCTGAGCCTGAGCCTATTTATTACGTATAGAATGAAACTATGAACTGGGGTCCCAGGGTACACCTGAGTTGAAACATTACTGGTCTAAAGGGAGACTAAAAACTACTTGTATTTTTTTGGAAAAATTACAGTTTTTGACTTTATTGCATGAGCTTTTTAAAAAAAAGTTTTAATTGAGATTAAATCGGCATGTTAACGAATAACATCAGAACATTTTATCATGTAAAAGATATATCTGTGATAATTTCAGCCGGCAGGCTAATGATATTATGGGGGAAAGACACCGCATCCGACTGCGTTGCATCTGCCCTGCGGTGCATGTTGACTGCGTTTGTCATCTCACACTGGCTGCTTGATTTGTCCACCAAGCTTGACTTGAATGACTCCTATTTTGATTTTTTTTTGCCATGACGCAGTGGAGACGGAACGCTGATAGACGTGGTGTATTTTAGCCGTAATCCAGTGGCTCTCAGCTGGGGGGTCGTGACCCAAAAGTGGTCCTCTGACTTATTTTCAGTGGGTTGGGATTTTGCCTAAGTGGAAAAAAAAGTTAATTCCTGTAAATTTCTCAAGGGATTTTGCAAAGCAATGTAATGTCCAATAGTGCCAGGTGATACTGTTTATTTCAGAGTATAGAAGAAAACCATCAACAAAAATATGTCAATTACAAGAAATGAGTGTGGCAAAATGCAAACATTACAGTCACTACATTAAATATGGATTTTATGATATGAATAACTAAGTAGGCTAAAAACCTCATTGTGCTCTTCTCTCAAAGAGCAACTTTTGAGTATTTTCAAAGACCACTTCAAGACCTGAGGACATCACAAAAGCATCTCTGTGCCATCTTACCAGGGAACCTGTTGTAAGGTCAAAGAAGCCCCACAGAATTACAGAGTACCTTACATTACCCAAAGCCAAAGATTTGGTCAGACAGGTGTCGGGACATATCTGAAGTTTACCTCTAAGCTTATTATTTTTGTGTTGGCACACTACTTTACTATACAGTTGTGCCGGAAAGTTTACACCCCCCAGCAGAATTTCTGATTTTTTGGCTTTTTCTCAGAAAATATGAATGATAACACAAAAACCTTTTTATCACTCATGGTTAGTGGTTGGGTGAAGACATTTATTGAAAAAAAAAAAATAGATTACTCTTTTTTTATTCATAATGACAAAAGAAACTTCAAAAATGACCCTGTAAGAAGTTTACACCCCCCAGTTTTTAATACCTTGTATTTCTCCCTTTAACATCAATAACAGCTTGAAATTCTTTGTGGTCGTTGTGGATGAGGATTTTTATTATCTCAGATGGTAAAACTTCCCATTCTTCTTGGCAAAAAGCCTCCAGGTCCTGTAAATTATTGAGCTGTTTTGCATGAACTGCAGGTTTGAGGTCTCCCTCCACTGGATCAATGACATCAAGGTCAGTAGACTGAGATGGCCACTTTAAAACCTTCACTTTCTTCTGCTGTAGCCAATGGCAGGTTGATTTGGCCTTTTGTTTTGGATCATTGTCATGTTGGAACATCTAAGAACGTCCTGTGCGCAGCTTCTGGGCTGATGAGTGTAAATTTTCCTCCAGTATTTTCTGATAACATGCTGCATTCATCCTCCCATCAGGTTGGACCAAGTTTCCTGAGCCTTTGTAGCTCACACATCCCCAAAACATCAGTGATCCACCTCCGTGTTTCACAGTAGGAATGGTGTAACTTTCATCATAGGCCTTGTTGACTCCTCTCCAAATGTAACGTTTATGGTTGTGGACAAAAAGTTTGATTTTGGTCTCATCACTCCAAATAATTTTGTTCCAGAAGTTTTGAGGCTTGTCTCTGTGCTGTGAGCTGGATATTTTGTGGCATTTGCGTAGAAATGGCTTCTTTCTGGCGACCCAGCCATGCAGCCCATGTTTCTTCAAGTGTCTCTTTATTGTGGATCTTGAAACATCCGCCCCAGTTTTTTTCAGAGAGTCCTGTATTTCAGCTGAAGTTATTTGAGGGCTTTTCTTTGCATCTCAAACATTTTTTCTTGCAGTTGGAGCTGAATTTTTGGTTGGTCTGCCTGACCGTGGTTTGGTTTCAACAGAATCCCTCTCTCTCCACTTCTTAATAAGAGTTTTAACAGTGCTTCTTGGCATCCTCAATTCTTTGGATATCTTTTTAAATCCTTTTCCTGTTTTATACAGTTGGATTACCTTTTCTCGCAGATCCTTTGACAATTCTTATGCTTTCCCCATGACGCAGAAACCAGAAACTTCAACGCAGTACTGAGTGAAAGATGCACGTGTCTGTTAGGAGCTCAGAAACTCACTGAGCTTTTATACACACACACTGATTACGAGCTTATAGAGGTGAGGGTGGTTACCTTTAGTAGACATTCAAACACATTTGTGTCAAATTTTGTGCATGTTAACAGGCCAAAATCACCAGGGGGTGTAATCTTCTCAACAGGGTCATTTTTGAAGTTTCTGTTGTCATTATGATTTAAAAAGAGAAAACTTTTTTTTTTCAATAAATGTCTTCACCAAACCACAAACCATGAGTGATAAAAAGCTTTTTGTGTTATTATTCATATTTTCAGAGAAAAGCCCAAAAAATCAGAAATTCTGCTGGGGGGTGTAAACTTTCCGGCACAACTGTATATCAGGTTCAAACTGCACCATCTATTTATCAAATTTGATAAGCTGAAACTTGTTCCTCGGGTGGTGACTTGTTATTGAGGTGCTATGGTGGGTCCTGAAGTCAGCTATGCCCCAGATATGTATGCTCCATTTTTTCTTTACTTAATCTGGAGCTTAGCGTTACAATTAGAATACATGAAAGCTGGTTGCGAACTACCTATTAAAAGCAGAGGACGGAGAAATTATCGATGTCATGTTTCAGTAAAACTGATTGTGTGTTCTGTGAGATTCAGATCCCGAGAAAACTACACTTTCTGTGAGTTGAAAAAAGTTTGTGTTAAGGAAGAAAAGGTTTCTATTGTGAAGTCATGGCTCCAACATGTAGGACAGAGAAAGTAATGGGTGGCTCCACTCTGTAGAAGGCTAATGACTGAATGTTTGCCAGTTTGAATCTGGGACATCTGAGACTGGGTTTGGAAACTTTGGGCTGTAGCAAGTTGGAATATCCTTAATGCCCCGTAGACCTACATGTCACTGCCTTAGAAAGTAGGGTTGTTACCATGAGAGGAAGTGGAGAAACTGCAACAAAATCCAGCCACAGAGGGAGGGTTGGACTTGAAGGTTGCCACTAAGTAAAAGTGTCAGCCTGTTTCTGTGACACACATATGCTGAAAGTATGTAATTTATGTATTGGTGTAATTAGGTGAGTGAATATGTGTGGGGTAACAGCAAAACAGGTTAAAATGACTTTACTACAGTCTTCAAAAGTTTTTTATTTTTCTTGAATGATATGCCTCTGGTAGCAGCTAAGCCTGGTAGCTCTCTATAATTACTCTGTTTTTACCATATATGTACATATATATGTATAAAGATACTTTTTACTCTCTTTTTTTATCATAAGCGTTATAAGCATTTCCGTGGATGCTGTGCTGGTGCAGGGGTGAAGGCGAGGAGATGGAGGTATAAGCCCTTTTTTCCATCAGTCATAATGGGAAATGTCAACTCTCTGCCAAACAAAAGAGATTAACTGGGGACATTGGTGAAGACCCAGAAAGTATACCGTGAGTGTTTCCTCATGTGCTTTACTGAAACCTGGTTGAATCAAAACATCTCTGACTCATATGTGGATCTACCTGGTTTCATTCTAATATGTGCAGACAGAGAGGCTAAGGTTACAGGCAAGATAAAAGGTGGGGTACTGGTCTTATTTATAAATCAGAGACGATGTAACCCTGCTCATATTGCTGTCAAAAAGGAGATGTTTTGTCCAAACATCAAACTGTTGGCTGTTGGTTTGAGACCATACCACCTTCAATGGGAATTCAGTCATATAATAACAATTATTGGGTACATTCCACCCCGAGCAATGGCTGGAGTTCCATGTGATGTCATCCATGAACCTGTTGACAGGATACAGACTCAACATCCTGAGGCACATAATAATCTCAGGATACATCAATCATGTCACCCTCCCCTCCCACCTGACTGGATTTACACAGTTTGTTTACTGGTCAACCAGAGAGAATACATCACTTGATCTGCTGTATGCTAATGTGAAGTCATTACCATGACTTGTGAAGCAGTCCAGTTCAGTCCTGTACCATGTGAGGTTGGAGGCTGACAAGAAAATTATGGCTAAGCTGTCATCTCTAATGAACTTTTCTAATTAATTCATTCATTTCTACTACTATTGTTCTATGCGCCCACAGTGGCAGCCTGTCGCAGCAACATTGCATTGCTGCTGTGACTGTGAATTTCCCCTCGTGGGTTGAATAAAGTATATTGTATCTTATCTTCTCTTATCTTATCTTCTCTTCTCTTATCTTATCTTATCTTGTTTTATTTTATCTTGTCTTATTATTTTAGAGAAACCTGTGATAGCAGGATGCATCTATGTCAGCAGTTTTAAAAAGTAAACACGGAAGCTAGCCAAACTTGTGGCATACCAGCCATGAGAAAATGCTCTGCTGTTTGCTCTGTTTTACCTTTTTCTCTCACTTGCTGTTTTATTTTGATGTCTAACTGATGCGGTCCAGTTTCTTTAATCCTTAATTTTTCACTCGAACTTCTCCTCTCAAAATAATTTTTTGAGGAGAGAGCCAATAGAGTCAATTGCAGTGTAGGGATCAGCATCCTTCATTGTCAATTCCATCAGACATCAACCACCGGGAATAACCAAATTTACCTGAAGGGCGATTTCAGAAGCGCCCTGCGGGGATTTATTTCTACAACGCTGATTGGCTAAATTTAAGTTGCTATGCGAGTATGTTGCCTGAGGGACGGTCGGCTGTGTGTTGCTGCACACGTAATGAACAACTAGGGTTTCATAACCACTGTGTGTCCTCCTCACTCGCAGTAACACGGTAACGGTAACATCCTGGGTACACTCTTATTAAGTTGAGTTCACTTAACTTAACCATGAGTGTAGAGGGAACGAGCACAGCTGCACAACACAATTCCTGGATGTAAGTGTTGGAAAATCAACGGTGAAGATTTTGCTTTGGGGGAGTAGTGATATGAGGCTTGATTCAACCAATGAGAAGGCACGGCGACCTGATGACGAATCAAAACCTAAACTCACATGCGGCCGGTAAAGTTTTAGTCAGCAGTTGAACTCCTCAGGGAGTCCCTCATCCCAAAATGAACACTTCAATAACTTGACACCAGCATTGTACTCCAAGACAACAACAGAGAGAGTTTCTGGTGCAACTGAGAAGTGTACTTAGAGCCCATTTGACACCAACGTGTATAAAATCTTGCTCTGGTCATGACAACCCTGGGATTTTAGCACTTTCACATTTGCTGTGCAGGATTCACCGTGACATGTTACAGACACATCTCAGACAGAGGAGGATTAGGGTAGTCACTGGCCCCTAGTCCATCCTTTCTGTGGGCTCCCCATATGCATCATGCTCTCCCACACACACACTCTCCAGGTACACTAGCATTCCTGTAACAGCCTGTAATTGTAACTAAAATACAACAGAAAGGTATCCAACCAGATTTTAGTGAAATCAAGCTAATTAAGCTAAAGTGGCTATCAGCTTCACCAGACATGACATAGACATAGTAAACAAAATCATTTTACACCTAAGAGATGTCACGATTTTCATACAATATTTCTTGTATTGGGAGTATATAATTTTAGATATACTGAACAATTTGTTTTATTTGTAGCAAACAAGTGGTTATGCAATCTATCCCTTAGTCTTTGGCCCTTGGCCCTTTTTACTACTGTATAAGGCGTTCAAAAAAAGTTTAATTTTAGTCTGCCACCCTTCTTTAACTCTCACCCCTACCATATTAAGAACTGGACAGGCTTTTGGTCACAATTTCACAGCACCCTTTTATATGTTTTTTTCACTACTTCTGCTCCTTCAGAGAATTAGTTCTTGTGTCTGACTGACATTACTCAGATGCAGATTCTTTACTGTCATTCAACATAACATCAAAGGTACCGCAGAACAAAGTCACGTTGCATCCCTGGCCACAACAAAAAGCAGCTGGACAAAAAAAAGAAATAAAAATCAGGTCAGAGAAGGATGCAGTATAAATATGAGGAGTAATATTGGGAGTTTACCTGGGAAATTAATAAACTCTCCTCATGAAAAAATGGCACCCATCCACAGGAACTTATCCAAAAGAGGACAGACTGGGAGAATAATTCAAATACAACCTTCCCAATACTGTGTTTGAGAATCAGCTGACAGCTCTCAGTGAACTCAGTGAGCAAGTCATTATGTCTTATTTTTAGTAAAATTAGTCTTACTATTCTTGATTTGAGCCACATTTACTGGACAAGGTCATAAAAATGTCTCATTTCAAGTTTTTTAAAGACAAAAATGAGGCATCAATTGCTTGTAACAAGTAAAAAAAAATCTGCCAATGGGATAAGATATAAGGTTCTTGTTTTAAGACATCTTTCTAATTTCAAGAAACTTCCCAGGGGAATTCGTCTTATCCCATTGGCAGATTTATTTGACACCTCATTTTTGTCTTAAAAAAAACTTGAAATAAGACATTTTTATGACCTGGTCTAGTGAATGTGGCTCAAATTAAGAACAACAAGACAATTTTTACCACAAATAAGACATAATGACTTGCTTAGATTTCCGTTTTTGCAGTGAATCAGTCTGAAGACAAATTATTTTTCCTTTTCAGACCCTCAGAATTAAACGGCATACATCAAATAAAACAACCACTCGTTAAAAAAAGACCTTAACGTGACAGGGCTACCAGTTTAGTGCGAGTGCTTTACGCGCAAGCATCAGCTGATGAGGATTATTCACAGTTAACGTTCTCCTAAACTCTGATACGGAGACATCATGTTAAAGCAAGTGAAAATGCTGACACAGGTGATTGGAAGTTGTTTTGCTGTCTTTTTGACAGTACAATGGTACAGAAAGTCAGACAGACAGTCCTAACAAACAGAAGCCTTGTATGCTTCTGTGCGCAGAGGTGAGTTGCTCCAGGCTGATGCATCTGCAGCGATCTGTATAAACTTACAAAAACCCGATGTGAGTCATACTGAGCGACTTTATGAACATACATCCTGCATCATGTGGTGTAAAACTGCAGGAGGTAAATATTCTGCGCAAATACCTGCAGTCCTGTCCTGAAATTTGGGCCCTGGAAGACATATTGAGATTGAATTTTATTTATATATTTTTTTTAAATAATACCGGCACCACGCCTGGATACTGCAGGCCATGGCATCTGTTTACTGATGAAGGTAACCACTGTCTGACTTCTATCGGTCTGTAAGAGATAAAACAAAAATAATTACGCAGCTGATTGGGCAGTCTAATTTCCTCATGAAACATATTTTAATTCCCCAAACTAGCCTGACCAATCAGAGGGCCCCTTGACACATGAGACCCCTAGGATGCAGCCTAGGAGAGTCTGTGCATTAATC
Organism: Thalassoma bifasciatum; assembly: GCA_008086565.1. Lineage (NCBI taxonomy): Eukaryota > Metazoa > Chordata > Actinopteri > Labriformes > Labridae > Thalassoma > Thalassoma bifasciatum. The sequence goes on from RPOG01002537.1 coordinate 50,562, forward strand.
TGCGCCTGATCTCAGAGCAACAGCTGCAGCTACACACTGTCAAGTGTACTAAATTGACTTTACTTAAAAAAAAAAGATGCAAAGTCGTTACCTTAAAAAAAGTAATTTATGTTAACTTAGATAAAGTAAATTTGATTAACTTCTTTTCTGTGACTGTTCAGTTATCAAATGAACTTAAATAAATTATATTATCTTAACTTATATATGCAAAATCATTCCTCAGGTTGACCATGAGTGAGGAGAGCAGGCAGTGAATATGAGACCCTGCTGTACATGGCATCGTTTAGCTGTCAACAGCATAGACTGGATGTCAAGGACATCAACAAATGTCATTTTCTTTCGTAGGTCTCTTAATGAACATTCCTGTGAATTTCTTGCATTAGCCTCTAATTTGAACAAGCATTTTCATTTGCCCACGAAAGCTGCCCATCTTGTAGTAAGTGCTGAATTATGGTTAACACATAATCAAAAAATGTTTGCAGGGGATGTTAGTCTATACAGTGGAGCGTAGACTACCAGTCAACGCCACAGAGTGAAGACAGCCAGTCAAGGCCTTGGAGACAGTCAGTTGGTGCATTGGAACAAAGACAGTCAATCTACTCCGCTGTGCGTAGGCGGCTCATGTGTGATTCACCCATGTACAGCAGGGTCTCATGTCAGTTGTGTGCCCTCTTCACTCACGGTTACAGGGTTTGGTTATCAAATTATTAGAAAGGTAACTGCCATGACACAAGTTGTCAGAACTCAGTTCTTTTCAGCTTTAACAACTTAAAACTTATGGTCAACTATACTCGGAAATTTTGAGGCAATCGGTTTCCTAAATTTTTAAAGTAAAGTCAACAAAAGAGGGTTGTCTTTACTAAGTTTAAGTGAGTAGACTCAACAGAGTGAGCTAAAGGTAACTTTTTTGTTTGAAGTAAGATTTACTTTTACACTTTACAGTGCAAACTGAGTTCACAAAGTTTGGTTGTTGTTAGAAGTAGCACTTGGTGAACATTTTACACTGAATCATGAATGTTGTTGAATGTTAAACAATATTGTTGCCATTGACTTATTAGAAGTGGTCAGTCTAGCAACATTATTAAAAAAAAAACAAAAAAAAAAAACACTTCATCTTGCTTTGGAAGTTACACAGCACCTGTAGCCAGTCACCTTGAAGCACTTTGTTGTATATATATATAGTTTTTTTTTCCTTCAGTCTTAATTTTTGCTTGTGTTGTATGTCGCTTTGGACAAAAGCATCTGCTTAAAGGGAACCCTGGCTACCAGAACGTCATTTTCCCAAATGATCAGTGTTTTTACCAGCTACATAAGAACCATAATAAAATCTCTCAAAATATCTTAGTTTGTATAAAATTTGAAAAAATATTTTCACCTGTAGGCCTCCATTGTTGTTTACGCCGCAATAACGTCTGGGTAGTTACGTTATATGGTTGCACCGGGCTGGATCTCATACAGGATCATATAAGTCCTGGAGTGGACTTCAGTGGTTTTCAGAGGAAGTTTTGTGGGTTTGTGTTGGAAAATAGTCGGCACAGCATTTGGCTTTAGTCTCCGTTTATAATGACCCACACCTGTCAGCTCTTTCATCAGCATGGGCCGGCTAAATGCAGCAAATGCTTCTGGGGAGAAGTGGCCAGAACATAGCCGCGGCTCCATGGGAAGTTGTTTACGCCCACAAGCGATTTCCCACAACTTCCTTCTTTTCTTGTCTTTTGGGAAGCTGTGCAGACTAACATCAGTCTCCTTGTTTCCTTTGGACTGAAAAGTGCACCCAAAAGCAGCCACATGTGGCATTATTATGTTTTTTTTCCCTCCTCAAACCTAGTGACTTACGGCGACTAGTAGTGAGTAAACGCGAAATCCAGATGCTCGGCACCAAGCAACCAATCTACGTCATCAACCCAGAATGCATTGCGGCAGTAAAACAATGGCTGCGCCCGAAGGATAGAAACTGTGTTTTAAACTGTATTTTTTTTNGTCAAACCTTGGCCAAAATACACCCATTTCTGTCTTATCTTTACAGGGAAGGCCATGCTCATCATGACTGCAGTATTTTCTTTGTTGTTGATAATGATGTCACCAGCTGGCACAGCAGTTGGGTGTTGGGTGATGCTGCCTAAATCCTGGCAAGTCAGTGAAGAATCTGAACTGCAGCTGCAGTCCATAAATGTTTGAGCTGTACTGGCTTGGGAGTACGTTGTAGCTGTGGAATGACACTTGCTCTGTGTCTTGTCATTTTGTCTTTTGGGGCATGCTGCTTTGCCTTTTTCAACAGGAAGGAACATTCAGTTAAGTGATATATCATGCTGTCTTGAATGCCTCAGGGACCAAAACAAGATGAAAAGGTTTAAAGTGGATGAGTGCGGCAACAACTTTAACTCAAACCTTCTGTTAATCTTTAACACAAGACACTACTTGGTGCTTGCAAAAACAAAGGACAAATTGAATTTAAAGTCTCTCAAAAAATCTGAAAAAAGCTAACTTTTTCTCTTCTGTACTTTTCTCAAAAAATTCCTCCCAGTGTGGAACAGACGTGCAGCGTTAGCTCAGCAATCACCCAGTAAAGTTTTTGACTTCTGCAGAGGCTGTAAAAGTAGGTTAGTGGTTTCAAACAAACAGATCCTTGTGCCCAGTCAGTTAAATTGGAGCACCATCATTGGCTGCAGACTGGGGTGGTGTGGGTAGCTCCAGCTGGAAATGCAGACAGCCTCCTTAGCAGAGTGGGGATTTTTCCTCAAGTTTTTCTTCTTTGATACTCTGAGCAGTGAGGACAGAGCTGAGCCCCTCACACTGATGGAGCTGGTTCTCCCATGCCATCATGCCATTGCCCAAGAGGACAGAAGTGCATTTTGGGAAGTGTAGAGTGATACTGTGTGAGAAATGAGTAAAATAAAAACTTTTTTTTTTTTTTTTTTTTAAAGATTTTTTTTTTTTAATGGATTAACATCAAACAGAAATACTTCACTGTAATGTCCTCAGTAATGTTTCTGGATTCCACGACCCTTTTTTTCTTTCAGCTTTAGTTTTACTGGAAAGCACTTCAAACAGTACCATTTGAAATACCCAATTTCCACAACCTCACTGTTGACATCCAACTGACAGCATTTTTCAGCTGTCATGTCTCTTACAGACAAATTGACACAAATATATTTATACAATTTACTGTATATTCTTTGTTTTGATAAATTATAAGAATGTCTAGAGGCAACTTATCCTAATTGTATTAAAGGGGGGATAATGCTTTCCCATATTTAAAACATGGACATAAAATGACAATGTGTGTGTGCTATATATGTGCAAATTTTCAAACTGTTATGTATTCATGTGTTGTGGAAATTCCTGGTCAAAAAAGTCATTTCCAAACATGCAAGAACTTCATGAGATTTGCTAAAGTGTTGAGATCATAGCATGAGGACCTCCCAAATGGCTCAATTAAGTAACAGAGATGGGCCTCAAACATCAAGGTCCAACATAGCTGTGTGCTTGACAGACCCCCAGAGAGCTCACCAATCAGAGACAAGGGGGTTTGTAGAGTGGGGAGCCTTAAAGAGACAGCAGCTGAAATAAAGCATTTGAGATACGAATAAAACTAAAACACAAGTGTTAAGAAAATCTCAATTTTTTAAGACCATGTTCAGCCATGAGGGAAAGAGTCTAAAATGAGAAAAGTTTATTGAACATAGGTCAATCACAGAGTCAGTGGGCAAATGGGGTCAGTAGGTTTGCCTTGTGTGACGAACATTAGTGGAGTAACGTACAGAGGTGTAAGTTATCCATGTTGCCGTGTGCACTAACACACACCCATACCAGCACAGATGGGGGCCTTTGAAATTGGCACTAAGAGCAATCTGATTTGTTCTTTTCCTCTTTGGCCCAGAGGACACCACGTCCATGATTTCCAAAAAGAGTTTGAAATGTTGACTGGTCAGACCACAACAGACTTTTCCACTTTGCCTCAGTCCATCTCAGATGAGCTCGGGCCACATTGGGATCTCCCTGCAGAATAGCTTCCAATAGGAGTCCTATGGCCCACTGAAACCAACTATGACAGATGCCCTTCCAGATCCAAAGGCCATCACTCAGATAGTACGCAAACCAACTGTTCTTCTATCAGATAGTCTTGCAGAACAAAGATTTATCCTGCACCTATCTCTACAAGCGTAGCAATAAGTGTCAGAATGAAGAGGACACACAAAACAAGTATAAAACTGATGATAAGGTTGATGGTGATGATATGTAGACACTCCTTGACTGACTTAAATATTAAACCTAATTACTGTTATGAGGAGCAAGTTGACCCAGCTGTCCTTTTTATGGATTATTTGGGTGAAGAATAGACAACTTTATTTAGTTAATCAACTTTATTCAGGTAATCTTGCATTATTAGAGGATTGTAAATTGCCCCATGTTACTTCTTTGGTAAAATAGTGTCTACTTTCATTCAGTTCTTCCTAATTTTCAGTGAGCTTTGATGATAAGAATATACCATCCAGGTCCCGGGGGTAGACACTAACTTAAGTAACATTCATGTATAATCACACCTAAAATATTTAGTCCAACAAGTTTGATGTTGAATTTAGCTCATTTATCTTGATACCACTGGATACATTGGCCCAGAAAATGGTGGTTTAGCTTTCAAAAGGATGTATTAACAGTATTATGTTATTCAGAAGCTGAGACATTGACAAAAACCTTTTTTATGGCAGCTATGTGTTTTCAAATACAAGATGGCATCCCTGTAGGTATCAAAGTAAATGGGAACATTGTTTTTCTGATTGCCTATACCTTGAAGTTTCCAAACAAAAGTATAGTTTTAGTACTCTCCACAAAAATCTAGCAAAATTACACATTGAACCAACTATATGATTCATGACAGAAATCACCACGGGTAACCGAGTGATGAACATTTCATTGCGACCTCACACAGTAGAGAAGAGGAATGGGCAAAAAAAGACATTGTAAACAGTGTACACATATGCAAATTTCTTCTGCTCTAGTGTAGTGCTGTGGTATGCGATGTGTATTTGCAATACACCCGCCCCTTGCAGTATGGGAACGGAGACCAATGGATGCGGCACAAAGTGTTAAAAAATATGAATGCCACGGGGCACAGATGGCATGGTGGATATGGCTGCGCACCATGAGGTTTGCCCTCAAGCGGGCGGCCCGGGTTCGAATCTGTCCTGTGGCCCATTTCCTGCATGTCACTCCCCACTCTCTCTCCCCTTTCCGACACTATCCACTGTCCTCCTCTATCCAATAAAGGCACAAAGGCCAAAAAAAAAAAAACATTAAAAAAAAAAAAATGAAAGTCACAGCAGTTCTCTTGGACTGATTCTGCATGTATAACCATGTGTCATATTTGTGCAGAAACCACAAACCAGCCTTTACGCGAACACTTACAAAGTGACACACCGTCTGCTTCACTTTTCCACAGATCTAGATGTTGCAAAGTGAGCAAGTCAGCAGATAGAGCCATTGCTGAAAAAAACCAAAACATGGAGATGTTTATATTATTTTGCTTTTCTTGGGTCCTGAGAGGTACTTTCTGTCTTCTCTGTTTCCTCTGTTCAGCGTCATTTAGCAGCTATGATGTGTATTACTTCCTGGTTTACCCCAAAATCTGAGTGGAAACAACTGATTGTTTCTGTTAATGTTACATACAACCACAAAGCACAAAAAGAAATGAAAGAATCCACTAGTTGGGAGCAAAAAGCTCCACAAAAGTATTGAATAGCTGTTGTACCAATCAGCATTTTGTGTATTTATTTCCCATCATTAGTGTTTGTTCCACCATCTGATAAAAAAAAGGAAAACATTGTCTGGAAAAAAACGCTCTTGTGACTGAGTTATCTCCTGTAATCAGTTGTATACAAATCAAGTCGCTTGGTTATCTGCAGGCATTGATTTTTCTGGCTGTTATATGTTGTTGCTAACATAGTTGGCTTGGAAAGAAACTTTGCCTTACCCTTTTTTGTTGTCACTGAACTATCAGCATGTCTCCCCTTGTGGACAAGTTTGAACCAGAGCCAACACATTCAATAAAATCTTGTTGGTTAGTTTAACCTTTCTTTTCTTTTCAAATGATTAACCTTTGATGATTTGCTATGACAGAACTCTGTTTACCTCCATGGGGCATGATGACTTTGTCAGCAAATTTGAAGCCTCTCACCTCTCCAAAACCTGTGTTATCTGAGTCCAAATCCCAAACCACCTAACTTTTTAGATCAACTTAGGTCATTAATATGAGATGAAACATTTTAAGAAAGGTTAAAGCACCGCATAGAATTCTCCCACCAAGAATCACAGAACAAAATCGACCACTTCCTTTCCCAGTGCTGTTTAGACAGGTGAGTGAAACTGCAAGCTAGGCCTCAGTCCCACGACTGCTGCTACCTCAGACATCCAAACTGCTCCAAGCCAAACAAGAGCCATTGTGGTACAGAAATAAAGATAAGCAGCTGAAAACCAAGAATGGGAGTCCTCAGATTCACCCTCATGTTAAATAAACATTGGAGAATTGTCGCAACACCTCTACAAGGGCTGATAGAGAGCTGAAGCAGACTTTTTTATTCGTTTTTCCCTCTACTTTGTTGCTGTAATGGAACAATTTACAAAAAGATATTGGCTCCTGCTGTTCCCTCGGGTCAGAGTCAGTCTCTGTATGTGACTATTCCTTTTTGTGCTGCACATTCTATTGATCATCCAAGCCAAACATCTCTCTTAGCCCAGTCCAACATTTTTGTATTTTGGGAAAATTTAGTAATACTTGAAAGGTCCTGTCCTCTTTTGTTGGAGTCAGCCTGTAGAGCCTTGATGTTGAGAAACAAGTAATTGGATTACACAAAGAAAAGAAGTCGCAAAGGAGGCCTGGCAATTGGAGGTGTTCAGAATAGATAAAAGGGAGCATGGAATCATAAACAGTGGTTGTTTTTTGTTGCTTTTGTATTTAGAGCAAGGGACTGTCTACTACTCGGATGGGTGGCTTTGCTCTATGGGGATGGGAGTCCATGCTCTTTTTGGTGAGTCAGTTTTTTGGGCTCGCATCAATAAAAAGGGATTGCTCTTTCAGCTCCCAAGTGGCTCCACAGATTTTTTTGTTTAAATTTTAATTACTTTAATGTTAAATAATGTGTAAATGAATTACTTTTGAAAAAACATACATTGTATCAGATAATTTATAGCTTTATGGATCACAACATACTCCACACGCCAAAGACCCATCTCAGTTAGACCAAAAGGTTCAGTCTCTGGTTTTATTTAAATAAGTATTTAACTAAAACAACTAAAATAAAACAGCATAGACAAGTCTGGTGAATCACATTTCATAGATTGGCATTGCAATATAAAAAAGTGCTCAGTGTTGAGCCTGTGAAGAGTCTCTCTGATGGGACAGGTGTTGCTGAAGTACACGGTTTCCATGCATATGTTTACCTGGCATCATCTCACATCTTGTCCAATCACACATGGCTTTGACAAGGTGTTTCTGAACCTTATCATTCACTTCAAAAAGCCTGATTGTTTACAATTAAAACATCACTCATGTTTCATTGCACTACAAAACCCTTTGCTGGAAATGTTGCCTTCCTTTTGAATAATCGTTTGTTGTCCTAAAATTTGAGTTTGATTAAATCTGAGAGTGAGCTGCCTTTCATTTCATCAGGATTGCTACTTTCTTTGTTCTGATTCCCCTTACAATGCTTTCAAATACTGAGTTTTTTTTTTTTTTTTTTTGGGGGGGGGGGTTGCACATTTTGAGGTTTTAATGCCAAAAAGCTTTACAATCAAACCAGGGCTGGTTGTAGGCAGACATACATGAGGGGGCAGTTAGAAATGTGAAGGGGGCATCATGTGTACACATAATGCTCCAGCACATTTTTCCTCCATGTGTTTAAAGTAACAGTGTTTTCTTCATTGAATTGGGTTGTCAGCCATGTGTCCAACCCAACATAGAGAAGTGGTTTGCACTTAGTCAGGCCTCTACCTTCAGACCTGTCCATTTTGGGTGTCACACCTGAAGTCTACGCTCTTGCTGGTATCGCTCTATCAGTAAGGTCACTGAGGCATGCAAACCCCCTGACCACAATAAGGTGGCAACCCTTCAGGGGGAGGGGGGACAATTGAAAAACAAATAAAATAAAATAAAACATCCTTCATCCACATTCTATCAGCCAACAACATAAAATACCTCAACTAGATGGCCTAATTCTCAAATAAATTTTAATCTACAGTAAGACTTCACACACTGTAATCAATATTTATAAAACTGACAGATTTTCATATGAATAACTTTTAAAAGATACTTAAATGCTCTGAAAACGGATGCATTACACAGCATTAACTGTCTTTCCATGAGCTGCAGGAAGCTGGAGTGGAAAATAAGCAATGTTGGGCCCATTACTGAAAAAAAGTAGTTAATTACTTTTAACTTATTACTCTTTTTGAAAGTATTATTATTGCTTTACTTGTTACCCCCAGCGTATATTTATATATTAAGTTATGTTTGTTCATTCATATGTAAATTCTACCCTCCTTCCTTTTTCTAGTTGTTTTTAACAAAGACAAAGTCTCTGGAGATTGGTTAAGTCTCTGGATCAGTTTTGAACAACCAAATGAATGACTTAGAAAATGCTCCAGTGGATGTTGATACTTCAAGGTCGCTGATTCGCTCATTTTCGGCCAAGAAAACTACCCGCGGCTGAGCCTAAAAGATGCTGGATTCTGCCAGCAAACTGCTTCCTCACTGCTCGGCAGACAAACATAATGACGTTAATCTGCGGATTGTTGAATTTAAATCATTGAAAACAACGTTAAGGTACAAGTCCTTGTCTTCATGTCCTTTTCGGCTGTTTTTTCCACTTCTGCAAATAATTTTGCCAACTTGTGCTGTATTAATTTTGTGAGTAAATTTTGATTTGAGCAGGCAAGGCATTTATTTGGGGGGGGGGGGGGGGGGACTGCCCCCTCTCGCCCCTGTGTAACTGCCCCTGTGTGGAGCAGGCCTCGCATCAAATAGAACTTCTGGTTGACATCCACTTTGATGTTTTGTAACAATAAGTCTTTTCAGTGAGAAATTCTGATTTGGATGAAAAGTTTACTGCATGAAACTTTCAGTGTCTTATTCACCAAACAGCAGTCATAATCTTGTTGGCAGAATGGAGTTTTGAGAAGCATGATAGGGAAGTCCCTGTATTCCTTTGGCTTTGTTTTCTCCTACTAGTTTGGCTAAACAATTACCCCCCTGCTGCCAGGCAAAAAGACAAAACACTGAAGGGTGTAACCTTGAGACAGCTGCAGACAAATAACATTAGTCACAACTCATGTCTAATTCAAGTGTTGGGTTTGGAGAAAACTTGGTTTTCGAAGCAGGATGCAAGAAAAACATCTAACTTGAGACATCCAGAAAGTACTTGAACTATTTTTTTCAGGAAATTCACTTTGCTGCATTTAATCTAATTTACTGAACAAATGTTTCATAATGAGGTCAAGGAAGAAAAAAAGTCTCATCAGCGTGAAACTATTCCTTCTGTTTGTGTTGTCTGAAAGGGACTTCAACAGATATGTGAGCGTTCAAGGAACTATTACAAATAGAAGGTAAGCTAGAAAAACAGTAAATGTTTAGTCTGGTTCCCGAATTCCCACTACCTCCCATGCTGCCTGTTTCAAGCTGAGCCATGGTGTGATCTGCAGCTTTCATTGATTAAATAATTAGTTCAAGAACATCTGCAGTATGATGATCTTTGAATTTGTCAATTTTTGTGTTATACAAGAAATTAGTTCTCATCTTGCACCCATTTGTTTTGTATCCATTGAAGCCCTTTCCGAACTGTGTCCTACATCCTTCAAATGGGACCTTTGAGCTATGGATGTTTTTGTGCAATAAAACCATGTTTTTTAGAACATCATTTCCTAATCAATATGATAATGTCAACCATTGCACAGAAACTTTGCTATTCATGACCAGTCTCGTCGAGATGTGTATGAGCATGACTGTACTTAGTAAAAACTCCCTTAACACAAGCTAAAACCTAACCAAAGCCTAACCAAATTCTCTGGAAGGCAGACAAATTAATCTAACCAAATTTAGTATAGTGGTGTTTCCACCAAGCAGTTTGCAATTACCTTTCCATCTGTGACCTAAACACAAAATGCTTGCTGTTGAATCATTAGAAATAGAAGGGGTACATAGAGTTTGTACCAGATTATATCTGTCCTAACATGATGTAAATTGTTTTGGGAAAAAAAAACTTCTTTATTCATGAATCTGTGGATGTTCTCAGTCATCCAGGTCAAGATAAATCTCAAACAAGCAAAAATTATGTCAACTGGACCGACCTCGCGTGAGTAGAAGACGTTTCACCACTCATCCAAGAAGCTTCTCTAGTTCTAAAGAGTCTGGTGGGGAGTACTAGATATTTATACACCAGGAGGCTGGTGGCAAAGAAAAACAAGTGGTCCGGGAGGGGGAACGACCGCCCATCAAGGCTTACGACTCACATTAACACTAACTGAGTCAATTGGTTTCGGGTCACATGACCACTTGTTTTTCTTTGCCACCAGCCTCCTGGTGTATAAATATCAAGTAGTCCCCACCAGACTCTTTAGAACTGAAGAAGCATCTTGGATGCATCAACTCACTCGAGGTTCGTCTAGGTGACAAAGTTTTTGCTTGTTTGAGATTCCTTATTAATGCTTCCACTATACCAGTCATACACTAATATTAAGGAAAAAAACATGCCAAAATAGTGTTCTTTACACTTTATGTTGCAACTGAGCAGAGTGAGTTTCACAAACATGGATATTAGGAGGAATGCAAGATTGTGTAAAACAAGATATTTCCTATAACCTGGTGTTATGAGTTGATCAACAGTACACTCCTGCAGCCTTTGCAATTCGTCAAAGGGACTATAATGAAACATGGAGAATCATCTGTGAGAACTTTCTAGAAAAATCTGGTTTTTGTGCAAGCAATAAAGACTCTGCTACCCATTAGCCCTTGCTTCACTCAAACACCGCTCCCACTACGGTGTGTTCGTTGTAATGTATTTAGCAAAATAAGTGGGGCTGTTGTTTGAAATGTAACAACAAGCAAACTTTGTGAATTCAGTTTGTAGCTTAGTTTAGTAGCCAGATATATTTAGTGATACTCGCAGCCTGGTGCTCTGGAACACGTCTTCATCATCAGCATTAGTGAAGCCTGGTTATGTTCTGCCACTGCTTGTCGACCAAGCAAGGCAAACAAAACCTTGCTTCATTTTATTGATAGACTCTTAGGATCTCTTAGGATTGCATGGTGTTGTCATAGAGACCTCAAAATGCAATAAATCAATTTGGTCTTGTTTGACTCAATCAGGAAGCTGAGAAATAACATCTACAAATAAAATTTTCTAGAGCTGATAATCTCATTTGAAGTTGTGGATTACAATCTAGACGGTTACATATCTAGAAAAATCACTCGGAAAGTCCTCACTGTTCCATAATTGCTTTTATTTTGAGGGGCATTTCCAATTTTTTCCCGTAGTTTTCTTTCAAGGCTAGTAGCATAGATTTGGTTAATACAGAACACAATGTAACATTTCACCACATATTTTTGCATTCTTATTTAACCTTCCACCCATTCAGGAGTATAACATTGTTCCTCTGGATCTGGACTTACAGCTGTCTGTTTGACCAATGAGCATCATGTTACCACCTGGGGTCCGTTTCACAAAGCAGGTTTAGTGAAAACTCTGAGTCTATTAACCTTGAAATGAGGGAAATTTTCCGTTTCACAAATCGAGGTAACTCAAACAGAAAGAGAGGGGTAACTCAAGCCTGCTTCACAAAGAGAAGTAACTTTAGCTCTCGGTCAGTTACCATAGTAACAGACTCTGTGAAACTAACCTGGTCGGGACCAGGTTTTTGTCAATGCACCGGGAGTTTCTCTCTGTCTCCGCCCTCTTCCAACCACACACCATATTTGATTTCCTCATTCTCTCAGTCAGCGGGCGAGTTTTGGTGTAACGTGGTTCTGCCGTCTGTTATCTAAGAAACATACAAGTCGACTTTTTTCACAAATTATAGCATGTCCTTTTGACAGTGAACTCATTGATAAAGGTGCAGCATTACTGCGCAGGGAAATTAACATTCTTAATATTTTTCGGGAGATTGTCGGGCATAGATGTTCTGACATTTCCAATCAATTCTCTTTTTAAACGGCACTGTTTCAAATCACAGTCCATCATTTACAGACACGACCTAATTTGTCTTTACATTTGCAACATTACCAGCCGTAGTCATGCCCTTACATCCCAGCAGATATCGTGTATTGTGCTTCAATTTTTTTGTAAATGGCAGTTTTTTTTTTAAATAATATCGACGATGCAAGGCAACAGTATGCAGGTCATCAGAGGTGGCGGTGCAGGACCACCACCCGTTTTACTGGCATCTGCCTTCTTTCTGTTGGCTGAGTAGAAGTCTGTGATAGTTTAATAGGATTAATTATTTAACAGAATGTGATACATATGAGAAGACATTTATGTGTGTGCAAACAGCATTATGTTGGAGATAAAACAACTACACAGTCAAACAGCCACTTAATATTTATTTATTACAATGTAAAACGTGATCAAAATGAGGTAAACCCCTGAGATTATGTGGAGGTCTCATCTGTTTGAATAATGTTTTTATATTTCATTTTAAGTTTCAGCCAAATGCGCTTCTCCCCTGCAGGATTGCACCTAAATTAAATGCAAAATGAGTGATCTACCATTCAAGCAGCTTTCCCCTGTAATATTACTGTGATTGTTGGACTACATTTAAATTGACGTATTTACCTGAGCAGCGATGTTCTCTCACCCCGTCGCCCTCTCTTTTGCAGCTGCTGTGGTGTTGCACTTTTTTGCTAAAATCATGTTAAAATTTACTGCATGAGCACATTAAGATTTCCAGTTCCTGCGGGGTAAAATACACCGCCCTCTGCTTCCCCATTGCCATGGTGACTCGTCGAATCTGGGCTCCACTAATGCTGTCTTTTAATCGTGGTGGTGCACACGCTTAACTCCAGGTGAAACTACTCCAAGTTGATCAAACAAACTTGAATCCTCTGTTCTGGAACCAAAAATTCAGAGTTTTCTGTCTCAGAGGAGATCGACTCAGAGTTCAGGGTTTAACTCAGAGATCCTTGAACCTGCTTTGTGATAGAGACCCTAGGTAGTCATCACTGTGCAATTTGACCACGTTGTTCAGTTATCTCAAAAGCTTTGCACGCTGCTCCTTGTTTGCATGCAGTGCTTTTTGTTCCATCCATTTTCTTAACCATCTATCCTGCTATTCTGGGTGGGGGTGGCTGGAGCCTATCCCAGCTGTCATTGGATTGGTCGCCAGTCAGGGCCAACATATAGACTAACACACATTCACGCACACACTCACACCTATGGGCAATTTAGAATAATCAATTCACCTAACGTGGACAGTTTTTTGGACTGTGCCCGAGTACCGAGTACCTGGAGAGAACCCAGGCATGCACGGGGAGAACATGCAAACTCTGTACAGAAAGGCCCACCTTGACCGATCGGGGAATCGAACCAGTGACCTTGTTGCTGTGAGGCTGAAGAGCTACCCGCTGCGCCTCCGTGCAGCCCACTTTTTGATTTTATGAAACAAAAGTATAGAAAATAAAACTGCACTTTGCTCTTCCAGAAACTCAAACCCATATACACTTTATAAGTAAATACAGGGGTTGACATAATGAAACAGCAACACACCAACCCAGCCAGTCCCTGTGTGTCTAATGCTGTTACACCAGTTAGGCAGCACCTAAAATAACATTCTGCAAGCTTCACACTTTGCTTCCATGAAAGATTCAGCCTCTCAAGAGGCCTGCAATGTAGCCACAGTCAGTTAGCTCATTTCCCATGTGTCATCTCTTTGGCCTGCTCATTAGCTATTTGTTGACCTGCCGACTGGTCAGGCCATGCCAGAAGCCCTCTCTTCTTAAACTGGCACATAATAGAATTACTATAAACCCACATATGTACACAAATGCACACAGTCTGCCTAGAGGGGTGAAAATGAAGGTGGCTTAAGGGGGATTGGTTCACATTTATAGATACTCCCCCACAGGGCTGTACAATTCGAGCATTTCACTCGCATAGTGCTCCTAAAAATGGACTGTGTGAGTAGAAAAAATAAAATGGTAGAACCCATGTGAGTAGGAATTTCAACACTTTTATTAGCATTTTGCTCCCAAAATAAATCCATCCAAAGTGGATCAAACAAGAGAAAATGTTTGCGCATCTGTATACAAATCAACAAGTCTACAATTTCTTTACTTTTTTTTTACAACTGCAACCTGCAGAACAAAACGTTCATGATGACGCGCGATGGTGTCTCAGCCTAGTGACGCGCGGGTCTGGTTTGTTTTTTTTTTAACCCGCGGATTCCGCACCCACTAATTAACGTGACCTATCTCCTGTTCTAGTGTAGCAGCAGAAAGAGTATTCTCCACTGCCACAGACATTGGCTCCAATATCCGCGCATGGATCAGTATTTATTAATCTGAATGCACGCTCAAATCCCACGACAGGTCTAAGTGTGTGCACGCAAGACGAGAGTGCGGCGCAGCGCAGCAAGGCAGACCTGTCTGTTGCGGTGATTTAATGCGTCATATTAGTGCACTGAGTTTTCAAACAGAGTAACAGAGGTTCACAGATGAATATTTAGAGAGTCAGATTAGATATGACACCAAGAAAGTGTCTGCCAATCTCTGTAAAATACTTTGTATGTGAAAAAGCAGCGCAAGCTATCAGCTGATTTCTTTATCTGGCAAACGTGTTTCCTTTAACAACTTACTTTAAAACTCAAAAGGTTGTTTTCAGTGATTAAAACCCTTCATAGTCTGTAAATTAATGTCAAAAATTTCCACACATCCACACTAGTGACAGCTGCACCGATTTCCTTTCAGATATTTTTTCTGACTCTCTTCAAACCAAAACTACACAGCTTCATTAATAAGAGGCCAGTTATTTAAATTAGATTGATGTCAGCCACCAGATTGATCAATACCTTATGTAACGGTATTTTTCTTGTACAGTAAGTAAGGGTTTTTTTAGCACGAGGAAGCGTTACCTTTTGTCTTGAGTTTACTTTTATGTATTTAAATCATTGGAATCAGTTGATTAAACTTTTGAGAATTTAAAAATCGCATCATCTTATGCAAACTGTATTGTTTTAATGTCATAATTTGCCTCATTGGCACACTATGCACTGTAGCAATTTTTTTTTAAATAAACTATTGTTTGAATCAAGAATCGTTTGAATCAAGAATTGATTTTGAATCAAATCGTGATCCTAAGAATCAGAATTGAATTGATCGTGGGGCACCCAAAGGTTCACACCCCTGATTCTTGCCACATTGGCAAACATAAGGAAGGCATTTGGCTGCTACTGTGACTCCCAGAAATGGAGATCATGAACTGGCTGTCAATGTAGCGCGGAACCTCATCATTCTCTTCTTCACCTTCATCTTCCCACTGGCTAATCTGATCCCTTTTTCTTGTGAGTCCCTCAGCTAAAATTAAAATGAAATAATTGTTTGGTACAGACACTTTTGTTATGACCCAGACCGCAAATAAAGTAAACACTTCCTGGCCCACCCTGCCACGCGAGTAACTGCAGGTTACGAGTCTGAGTATCACCATCTCAGCCAAACAAGCTACACTCACTGACACCACTGTGTTTTTGAGTGCATGTGTGTTACTATGTACGTTGTTTGAGTGTTAATAATAAAATTGTGTAAAGAAATTTCATAGTGCTCCTAAATTTTTTCTGTGCTCCTAATTTTTTCATTTAGGAGCACCTGTGCACCTGTGCTCCTAATAAAAAAGGATATGGGAGCTTGTCAAATGTCACACCAGGCTACGCCCCCTGCCTCTAAGAGCAAGGCCCAATTCCAATTCCTTTCTTAACCCTCAATCTTAACCCTCAAGCTCAACCCTCAATCTTAGTGGCCCTCAAAACCAAGTGTTAAGGTCTATCTTGTGACTTAGAAATGGGACACCCCTTAAATGCAAGTGAAATTGTTGTGGACTGTCTGTCAGTTATTCCTTTGGTTAGCGTAATCAAAAAAAATAATCTGTATAAATAACACAACCACGGACATATTCAGCTGTCACAGCATACCATAGTTTATTGAAAGGTAAACACCAGCTATAACTATCGTTACATAACTCTGCGGCTACAGGAGATGACATTAGCCCGGTCATCTTATACCATTATCAGCACAAGCATGTTATATAGGCTGTTATCTTGATAAATCAATTACATTACCACGGAGAAAAATGACCATTTTGTAACGTTAACTAACTTAAACGATAGCAACATGGCTTGTCTGCACCGGACGCTATTGACAAAGGATCATAAAATAAAAATAAATGTTATGCAACAACGAGGTAATTAATCCATAAAATGGGTCTAAACTAAGATAATACAATTGTTTTCGTAATATTTATAGCTCCATTAACAAAGAAAATACTTAATTTGTAGCTCGCCTTCTCTGCCGCTCTGGACGCCATGTTTATTTACTGAAAATATGCAATGCATTCTGGGTAGCCCTTAGTCCCAAGGGTGGTGTCAGAAAATCTCAGTATTGAGGGAGATACAGCCTCAGTCTTACCCCTCAACCTTAACATTCTGAGAATCGGGACAGCACTTACACTTGCGCATTTTGAGATTGAGGGTTAAGATTGAGGGTTAAGACAGGAATTGGAATTCACCCCAAATCTGGTTTGGCTAAATAAAATGGCTTCCTACGTGCAGTGCAAATTCATTGTGACACTCAGCTCCCCAGAGAGTTAGTATGCACAGAGAAAAAGAGACTGCTTATCTTAAAATACTAAAGTGCTTGTGTTTCCTTTAAAGGGCCCATATTATACTTTTGAAAACAGTTAAAAAACATTTGATGCAGAGCTCTGATGTCCCAAAGTCATGAATGTGGCTGTTTTTCTACCTGAAAAACACTGGAATAATGAAATTAGGCCTGCCAAAAATCCCTTTTTTTCGCTGCATCTCTCAGTGAGCTGTTTCAGCGTCTTTATTCGAAGATGAAATGAGTTCTAGCTCTGCCCGCCTCTTTCGGTAAGCGTTTATACCACGACTCGAGAGCTATCCAATGACCGTCCACTTTCAGCGTAATTGCCATCGACTTTTGTGTGGAAAAACACGGGCAAAGTCAATTGCAAAGTTGATCTACTAAAAGAGTGCAGACGCGGACTGTCTCTCATAGGAGCGAAACATCGCAATCCATGTAGAGTCTCCCTTCATGAATGTTCATCTTTGTAGAGCTGACAGACTGAGCATATTACGATAATGTCTACAGAATTAAAGTAAGATCGTGGCTCTTTCACTACGCAGTTTTATCCCTTGTGCCCATTAAAAGACTTAAACATCCGTGTTAAATTTCTGAGACGGTGTAACAGTGATGGTGCGCAATCAAAGTAGTTATATCTGCACCATTAAGTCCAAGATCAAAATAAATCTCAACTGAGTTCTTGACTCCTGAGCTGTCATTTTTATCACAAGAACACAGAATATTGGCTGATTTCTGCTGTGCAGCTGATATCTAGTGCACATGAGGAGGTTTATCTGTATTTGATACTGACTGTGTAGTTCCTCAGTGGAAGTTACAGAAGACAAGAGAAGGAGGCAGAACAACTGGCAGATGTGTTGCGTCATTTCGTTCTGGTGTGTACGTCTCCGGTGGTGATGTCAAAACCGGCCTGATCTTGAAAGAGCTTGCTTAAGGAGAGATTTTCAGAAAAAAGGGGGCATGTGAAGATGAATTATGTAAATATTAGGGGGTGTTGAAGACATGCCTGGGGACCCACATTCTTAGTTAGTAACCCATAAAAAAGTGGATTTTGTGTAACAGGGGCCCTTTATGTTGAAGTTTCACAGCAAGTAGCGATCTGTGCAGTGCAAAGAATTAGACTTGTCTGGGAACTTGAGGGTATATAACTTTTTTCAAGAATTGCTGTGACAGATTGTAAAGTTACTGTAACAGGAGTAACAGTGTTTTGTTTGTGTGTTTGTACTGTTTGTTTGTTTTGTTTTGCCAAGAACAGCTTGTTCTTCACATTGTGGAGTTGATGATTTTACCCCCTGTTGTTTCTGGCTAACAGAGCTGTAATTTATATGTGACTGCTCAACCATATGTAATTTAGTGAGCAACACTGGAGACTTGGGGTTGAGTTTGCTGAGTTTAACCTGTACAAATACTCAATTTCTCATTTTTAAACCATACCAGCAATCCTACTTCTTTTATTCTTCTTCTTACAGAGTACTTTAAAGTACTGACCTAAAGTATACAGTTTGTCATTTGTTTCCCATTTTAACTATAATGTTCTCTGAGGAAAACTTTTCAGTAACAGCACTCATCTACTTCGTTGTTGCCTAAAGAATGCCTGTGTATTTGATTTCAGAACCTGAAAAAGCTGTTGTTCATGATTCCCTTTTTCTTCTCCCCAGGTCTGGCAGTGTAAAGAATCACTGGGAAGAGATCTACTACTTTGTGGAGAATCTAGCAGAGAAATTTAAAAGGTAAGAGTCAATTGCTTACAGCACTCAACTTCCTGGAGCCTTAGGTTGTAGATCACTGAGGCAAAGCATACACTTTCTGCAGCAGTCATCCTAGTGAAGTAGAAATATGTTCCTACAGCTACAGCTGGCCATATGCTAATTCATTCAGGACCCAGGCCTGGTTCCCTCTGTCCCTGCAGTGGTACGGCTGATGTCTGCACGCAGTGTGCTCACAGCCAGGCACTGCAGGCCCCAATAAAGAGCTCCGTTTGATCAGCATGAATTGAAATTAATTTAGTATAAAGAGGTAAAATTGTTGTTTATAATTTACGGGTGTTTAGTGCGTCAAGAGTCATAGTGATAGTGAAGAACAGAAAAAAATATTGAAAAAGTACACTCATCAAATGTTTAATTACTGTACATATAAAACATAATGCATAATTAACACTTTTCAATCACCAATATATTGCTTTGCAAGATCAAGCAATTAACGTATTTTCTTTGGATTTAAGCATCAACAGGTTTATTCTTCTTTTTGTTTCCATTATACTTTGATTGAAGCTTATGACCACAAAAATACAGCTTTATGATTAAACATGTTCGTCTTCCATGGCTGTATCTTAAGGTTTAACAAATGCATAAACAACAGAATTGCAACTAAACTAAATTAAATAAATATGAAAATGAATAGAGCTTCTCTGAATCGAATGGGCTATTGAGTTTGAAAAAAGTATGATACATCAAAGTTAGTTGACATATATCAAAACATAATGAAAAGTTTTTTTACATCTTTACACAGACTTTGGTTGATTTTTCATGTAGTCTTTTCAGGGTTTATAAATTTGCAATACTTGCTGTTTTGCCCTCTGGATGTATGCTTTTCTTCCTAATGGATCTTTTAATGTCGATCCAGTTTTGTGTTGCCCATTTTTCGGTCAGTAAATTTGCATTAATATTAGAGTAACTTTATATATGCAGAAACTATTAACTATAGTATATCACTATAAACTATTTAGACTTTAGCGTGATCGGTTTAGAAATGACCATTTATATTGATATTTTTAACCTCTCGCCAGAATACTTTATTTTCCTGCTCTCCTACGTATAATGCACTAATAGCCTAATCCTTTGGATTCTGTGTAGTCAGCTGTATTGTAACAAAACCTGAATTTCAGAAAGTCCCAGAGACCGTACCTTTTCTTATTTTCCCAGAGGTCCTGTAACTTTTCAGCCCTTGACCCTTTCCATGGGAATACACCAATAAATTAGACCCTATGCAAACAAATTATAACATGAAACTCTATTGTTTTACTATATTTTCAAAAAGAAGATGAGGTATGAAATTGTAACTAGCCTTTGATTTAATGACAGGGAAATATGTTTTATTCTTTGATTAAAAACACTGTTGACCTCCATGTCCATACTATGTCAGGACGAGCTGTGTTGCAGAGGCAGTTTGAGGGGCAGTAAGCTGTAGTTCTCAGTGGAAAACACTGACACCATGTCTCCGCTTTGCCTGTGGGCATTACGCTTTTATTTTGGCAACTAGAGTAGAAGAATAACTACAGTAACAATGGCAGACTACTGTTTTGTGCTTGTGCCACTGAATCCACCGACTGCCTTTCAACAAAGCGTGCATCTGTTGCACCTTTTCTGCAATCAGTGAAGAAGCATTCAGTGTATACACCAGATGATCAGCTCACCTTTACTTCAGCCTCTGAACAGTTGTCCTGTATGCCGCTCCTACCTTTATAGTGCCAACAACAGGCTTGACATGCATACAACAGCATCAGCCTTTTCTCTTGTGCAGATTGTTTGCACGTTAAGATGCTACTGTACTGCAGATTGTGATAGTCCAACTCTATGAGGAAAGTCATTCTGAAGTTGTTGAACTGTTTGCTTTCACAGTCTCTCACAGAGTGGTCATTTTCTGCCTATCTTTCCCTTTTGAGGGACTCAACCTCTCTGGAATGTTCTTTTCTACCCTCTCAAGTTACAATCTGTCGCAAATTAACCTCATTATTGGGCAGATGTTCTTCCGCCTTTTTTTAAGCATTAAACAACTTTTTCAGTGTTCTGTTTTCCTGGTCCCGACTTTTCAAATTGAAACATGTCATTGGTACCAGAATGAATAAGTGAAATAGAAAGAGCACATGTTGAAACAATTTGTTTAGTTTCAATAACTGATATGTTTTCTATACACATTTGACAAACCATCAAAATTTATATTGCTTTAACTGTTTCTTTTTTGTTTTGTTTTTGTTTTGTTTTGTTTTTTTCATTTCCTCTTCAGGACAAATGTGGTTGTGCGGAACAACTGTAAAGCATTCAAAGAGGTGGTTGATGTCAAAATTAGAAACTGAAAAAACTGCCCTGGTGCCCTTGAGTAGTTTTGTTTTTTCAGTTCTGTATGACAGCCACAACAACACCTGGAACTTTGTGGTTTCACCCAAACAGAAAACCAACACATTCTCCTTATAGTTGCTGTATGAAACAAACATGGGAAAGTCTTGAGCTGTGAAAAGCTGTTGTTACTTCTCTGTAAAACTATTGAACACATTATTTTCAGTTGTGTGTGTTTACATAGTTTAATGTCTTCCAAAATATAATTACTTCTGTCTAAGCAGGGGTGAAGTTTTTCTCATCTATGGGTTGTTGACGCAGTTTCAGTGTCAACATTTGAGTCATTGTCAAGCAAACGCAGCCCAAGAGGACAAACCCCTGCACTGTGCTGTCTTATTGTTGGGTGATATGTTGAACTATATTCAAAATGAAAACATGCTTTAAATCTGCTTCAGTAGACTGAAAGAAGGTTATTCATACGCAAGTAGTTGGTTGAAGCAATCTTTGTTCATTCAAATCTGGCATGAGACTCCAATTTAGGATGAAGACCGCCAAATATTTCATGTTTATGAGGGAAGCAATATGTCACAGAATAACTTAAATGCGGGATTGACACAGCATTTGTGATTAATGTCGCACAAAATGGAAACGGTTGTTCTGACATGTTGCAAATCAGTATTTGGCAGAATGTTATCCATGTAACTGGTCTATCCCTAGAGATTTTATTGATGCACACAATTGGAAACAAACAGAGCTTACATGTGGTCTGCATGATGACAGAGCTGGTTTTATTCTCTTTCAGTCCTATGCTGAGGATGTCCTTCATAACATTCTCCTCCAGAGCATCTACCATAATGAAACTGACAGAAAACAGGTAAAAACTCTGGAACTGCTGTAATACTATGGATTAGTGTTTACACTAGTAGCTGCTGGACTCACATTGTCTTTCTTTTCTGCAGGGTGAACATCAAAAAAGGACTGAACGCCCTAAAGAGAGAGATTCCTGGAGGAGACACATTCATGCACCTGGGATTGCAAAGAGTGAGTATCTGATCTGTTTTGTTCAATCATATACTGCAACAAGAGTAAATTCTTAATCCCTGATAATCTGTTCCTGGAAATGTCTTTTCATTTTAAGGCAAATGAGCAGATTAACCAAGAGAATTTTGGTAAGCACTAAATAACTCATTTGATTAGAATCTGTACATGTCAGGGTTGAACTATGTCAGGGTTTGAGTATGTCTGCGTGTTTCCTTCTAGGCCCAGCCAGCGTGATTATTGCACTGACAGATGGAGAGCTACAGGAACACCAGCTCATCACTGCACAGCAGGAGGTTAGCCTCAGGAAGACCGATTCCCTGAAAACTGATGCAGGGCTCATTGCCAGGCAGAAATACTTTGATTTCAGTGCAGCTCTCCAGGAAATAAACCGAGTCATTTGCTCTGTCTCTCAACAGGCAGAGAGGGCCAGGTCTCTTGGAGCCATCGTGTACTGCGTGGGTGTGAAAGATTTCAATGAGACGCAGGTAGCAATCTCCACACTTTATTTTTTTACTGACCTTTCGCTGAGCATATACACAGCTGTTGAAATATAAACATTTTTCTTACTCTACCTCATCTTTTACCCCTGTGCACTTTGTTTTACCTGTAATTTGAAACTTCCTGAAAACTAATACAGGTGATTTTTACCCCAGTTGCCTCACAGGTCAACACACACACACACACACACAGAGTCATGGCTCAGCTTGGGAAAAGCTTTTAATTATACCGAGTGTTTCAGGGACATAGAAACAGGCTGGTGGACCTCCAAATACCAATCATGGTTTCCCTGAAGTCCAGTTAGGCTCCATTTGATTTAATGTAAACAGCCCTATTACCTGATTGTAGATAGCATAATGTGATTGAATATTTATATGGTTTCCTGGTTGGTTCCTGATAGTGGTACCTGAGTCTTTCAGAGGAGATATAACAGCAAAAAAGCAGAACATGTAAATAAAAAAGGCGAGCCTTAGTCGGGATTAAAAGCCATTCTAAAGAGGTAGCTCTTCAGTTTAGACTTTAAAAGCCTGAGATCAGTAGTGGTTTAAATATCAGAGTACAGCTTGGTCCATGCTCTGGGAGCAGCATCAGCAAAAGAAACTGTCACCCCACAGGTTATATTTTGACCATGGGACATTAACAGAAGCTGTATAGAAGAACAGAGGGCCCTCACATGAAATACTAAGCAAAGCTGCCTAGAGTGATGTCTAGTGTCCGGAGTTATTTCATTTATCACACATATTACACATATTACACACATTACACCCTGTAAATTGCAGGACTCATTCTCTAACTCTCTCCTCGTGTAGCTGGCCACCATCGCAGACACCATCGAGCATGTGTTTCCTGTGCTGGGCGGCTTCCATGCTCTGCGAGGAGTCATTGATTCGGTAAATAAACTTTTCTTTGTACAGAGGAGATTTTCTGCAGCGCATGATCACAAAAAGACAGCATGAATGTACCACATACTTTTATTTACATTTGATCTTTTCTGCATTAGAACTGTAACCTTCTTGTACTCTTCTAGGCACAAGAGTGCAGAGAACTTAGTTATTGCAATCAGACGCAGCAGTGTACCTGACAGTGGACCTTTCAGGGAGAGTTTTACAAAACAAGAATTTGCCCTTTTACGTAGCCAGTAGTGCTTTTTGGTTTAAAGCTACAGCTCATACATTAACACAATGGGCCTTATTCAAAAACAGTGCGTATGCACAAATTTGTGATACATTAATATTTTCTGACTTTAATTACTTCTTACATTGCAAACAAATTTAGAACCTCTTCAGACCATGCGTACGCACAAATAATGAGTGATTAGCCTCCCAAAAAACTCAAAACACAGACTTTTTAAACTAAAAGCATAGCAATTTTAAAGTACATTCAATAAAAGAAAAACAGCCTTAAATAGGATTTATTGATAAAAACTGTGCATTGGCTTAATTTTTCTAATAACCATGAAACTGACACTTTTTAACTCTCATCAAACTTATAATATTGAATCTTAGATAAAATACTTAGTTTCAATTAAAAATATAATCTTGTACATATCAGAATGTCACATTTTTTATGTTTAATGAATGATCACTTTTCTGACAAACAGTGTCATAAAGTTGTCCAAACTCACAAAATGAAGACGTAAAATAATTTTGTTTTTCTTATGACTTTACACATTCTCTGAGCAAATGATGCACACACAGCTCCACAATTCACTCAGACTAATTTATTTGATTGCAAAAATATCCAGCAGCTGGTTTAATATTTGGTTTGTGTTACGGACACTCTGTGATATCTCTTAACTCAACTTAGTTTCAATTCAATTACTAATTGCAGCTATGATAGGGAGGAGTTTATACAGGATTACTCCTGCTGTAGAAAACGGCTGTTTTTTGTTCCTCTTTAAGAACACATATGGTCTTTATTGCCATCGGGACATATAGATCATTTTAACCAGTATTTAAAAAAGTGTACTTAGATCAGATTACCAACTATACCTTTAACTACTGAGAAAGATTACATGCAAAACAACAAAAATTAAAGGGGGGGTTCAAATCCATATACACACTAAACATTATGGGTCCCACATTCACTTTAACATGTTGAAAATCATGAAAAAATCTGGCTCATCAACAGAAAAACCAAGTTTCTGTTATTTTTATGAGGTAAAGAATAAAAAATGTAATAGCACAGAAATGCCCTCAACTGAAAACAATGAAATCAAGTTACGGACGTTTTTTAGGGTTCCCGCAAGTAATATATATATTTTTTTCACATTGACCATTTAAACACCCACAATGGTCAGGTGTTAAACTGGAAGAGCCTTTTTTCCACCCAATTTGTCCAGTTTTTGTGCATTCAAGCAAATTATCTCACAAAGTTGTAATTACTTTTTTAAACAAAACCTCAACATCTTACTCTTGCTTATTTCTTAGATCCTGCAGCTTTGGCTGAAGCACACCTCACACTCTAAACAAGTTTTTATTTATTTTTTTTGCATGGTAAAATATTCCATTAAATGCAAAATAATAATATCCTTTTGAGACAACTTGACTGAGTTGAGTAACGCTGTGTCAGGTATCCATCTGCAATACCTGCCCAGAGAGGAGGGTGGCAGTTAATTGTGACAGGTCCTATTCATCAGCTAAGGTAGTGTACTACTGGTAAAGAAGAGCCATTTCAGGGAGTTGGGAGATTACATGTGACTGATGACAATTTCAGTCCTTTTACATCAATTCACTGGTGGGCAGTTGTTGCATGGACATTTATTTACAAGAGGCACACTGCTGTGATTCTTTGTACAACAAGTACAACTGTTACCTAATTGTTCAGTAAAGCTAAAGCTTTCAAGTTGCACCCAGAATGCCTTCAAGATTGTTTACCCAACTGTTATTGTTACGGTGAATGAGGAGGGGGTGCAGTGGAAATGAGATCCTGCTGTACATGCACATATTCCACATGTGACACAGGCTGCAGCCACTTCATGCTGCAGGCTGGCTGTATACACTCTGTGGAGTGGACCATCTGTCTACACTTCAGTTTTATATTGTAATCCAACACACAGTACATAACAGGCAGCAACAAGTGCCAAACAAAACGCAAAATTAAAGTAGAACATCAACATGCTGTCCAAATGAAAAGCTGATAAATATCTACAAGAATTTCCTGGATGGGTGGATTGAACCATTTCTTACTGATAACCAACTGGAACTGGCTCTCAATACCCATTCCTATTCCTTACCAAACCTTTTTACCATGATTAAGGAGGGCATGTGGTAGACACAAGAGCCTGCTGTACATGGTTAAACCACACAAGCGACAGAAGCGGACGTAGGCAGACAGACAGTCTGCATGGAGCAGGCGAGCTTGCTGTCTATGCTCTGCAGCATGGGTGTGTTTCTGCACTCCATGGCGTAGGCTGGCTGTCAGTCAGTGTATGCTTCACAGCTACAGCTAAAGCTACAGCTACAGTCTGTTCGTCTGTCTGTCTGCGCCCCACGACAGGCTGGCTTACTGTCTATCCTGTATGGAGCAGGCAAGCTTGCTGTCTGTGCTCTGCGTCATGTGTCCACACTCCATGATGCACACTAGCTGTCTATACCAAGGCAGTCGAGGCTAAGACTAAGCTAGTATATCACTGTAATTTACTTTGTCATCTACTGCAATCCGACATACAGTGAATGACAGGCAGCCAAACAAAATTTAAAATAATTAGACAAACTAAATGTTCTAATTAATGGCTTATCCAATATTTCTACAGGGGCAATCATAAGGAGTTGCATAGAACTAAACAACATTATTTACTGAACTCCTTAAAATCCAGTCTACACCATTAGAGTGGTGACAGCTGGTCTGTTCTATGGCAGATAGACAGCTGATCCACACATATGTATAGACAATTGGAGTATGCTGCGGTGCATGGACAGGTCTATACCATGAAGCGTAGTCAGTCTGTGTCATCTGTTAAGTCCAGTCATGTACAGCAGGCTCTCATGTCAACTGTTTGCCCTTCTCACTAATGGTCACAAGGTTTGGTAGGAACAAAGTTTACAGTGTATAGATAGATTGATAGATGGATATATAGAGAGATATATAAAAAGCACAGATCAGGGCTGGAATGCATTTCCTCAGTTGTCTTGTCATGAGAGTAGACTGAAAGAGAAGTAAAGGGGGTTTCTGAAACTTGATTTCTAGGTCTGATACCGGATAAGGCCATGTTAAAAAGCATTGTAAGAAAAATGATTACAGAATTAATATAAATGTTCACAACTGTGTTAAAAAATGATCCCTGATTTCTCTGTTTCCCTCCAGATCATCAAGAAATCCTGCATTGAAATATTAGCAGCTGAGCCTTCCAGTGTGTGTGCAGGAGGTGGGGCCCTGAATACACACAGTCACACACACTCTGAAGTTAGTGTCCCTAAATCATTCAGCACCAGCCTCCCATCACTTCTATGGGATTGTTCATTTCATTACTGGGTGCCCAGTTTCCCTGTCTCTCATTCAGTAATGACAATCCCAGGCTGGAAGTCTACCTTATATGGGCATCCAGGTCACCAACAGGAAATGTGTTGGGAGGGAATAATCTTATAAGCAGCATTAAAGGGATGGGCTGGGAGAGGCTGGCAGTGGTGAATTTGAACTTAAATGTTGAGCTGACAACACTCTTTACCGTCCTGCTAAGAAAAAGATGATTACAGTTATAGCAAAGTGAAATGAACATGAAAGACACCATTGAATGGATAAAAGCCTGGATGGATTAAATATGGTTGGCAAAAGTAAAGAGAACTTTTACGGCTCTTTACGTCTGCTTTTGGCTTTTTATGAAGCAGTAAATTACTCTCACTGTTGACGAGGAAAAATATTTTACTTTAAACAGAACATCAGTCTTCGTCTGTTGCATTAGAGAGAGATAAACGATTGACTTCAGCTCTGCAGCCTCAGTGACATTCATGAATACACATCTGAGCATTTTCTGTGATTTATAGGCAGAGGTAGGAATCATGATGAGTTGAATAAGTGGCCTAGTTGGATACTGGATTAGCTTAACAAGTTTAATTTTGTTTATTTGATTTTTCTGGTCTATATTTTGAGAAAAAAAATATAACTGTAAATTGTATTTTTTTTAATGTGTAAAAATCTACCAAACTTTTTGCACCTTTGAAAAAAGCACAGATGATGGACCTAGGGACAGATTGAAGAGATTGAGATCAAAATCTCTTGGAGGTAACTTTGGGCTTGTATTAATTTTTGAGTCTCAAAGAATTATGTCATATGTAAATGCATATTGCCCTGTACATGAATAATTTGCTATCAAATGTTTCACTGTGACATCATTTCAAATGCAAGAAAAAGTGTTTTGCCTTACCTGACACCTACCAACAGTTGTAGTATTTGCAGGCTTCAAAAAAGTATTTATTTATTAATTTATTTTCCTTTTACTGATGGTCTGGTGTACCTTTGCAGGTCAAACTGCATGAGTACTAATTTCAGCAGTTTTACAAGAAGTTGGAAATACAATTTTCATAGGAGCTTTAATCATCTTAATAATACCAACATTTTTCATGTGACCAGAGTCCTTCCAAGTGGTGGTGAGGGGAAATGGTTTTCTTCATGCCAGAAACATCGACCAGGTGCTCTGCAGCTTCAAAGTCAATGATACCATAACAATCAGTGAGTACATTTGCTTGTTCTAGACATTGACTTTAAAGTCCAACGTTAATAATTTATCATGAGCTTTTAACAACCCTTCATTGAAGTTTTTAAGTCTTTTCTTTAGCATCTTAATTGTAACTCACCATATCCTCCTGAGATCTGAGCTTTAGTCTGGTGTGCATCTTTTATTTCTCCTTGCTATTTGGGATAAGTAAGACCTGATAAGTATGATAACTAAACCTGGTCTTTGTACTGGAAGTTTGGTTATTGTTGTTGAGTGCTGTTAGTTATTAGTAATGGAATTGGTTTACTGTTGTGACATCATCAAAAGATGACGTGGGCAGTGTCCCAAATGTGGCCATCAGGTCAAAGTTTAAAAAAATGTGGTATTATGAATCTGAGGGGCAGAAATTATATGTCCACATGTGGATGTAGGGTCTTAGGAGGATGAATAAGATTTTTAATTTAAATTCTGATGAGAAGCTTTTGATAACGTGTTTTTCACTACATAAGTACCTTATTAAGGTGTGTATGATTCACAGTTGCAAGTCTTAAACCAATTATTTCAGTTTAAACTATCAAGCCACCTTTGTTGTGAGGTCATGTATCAAGGTGATCTCTTTTACTCCTAGATGAGAAACCAGCGGGTGTAGAAAACACTTTCTTACTATGTCCAGCTCCTGTCATCGATGAAGTTGGGAAGTAAGTACTTCTTTAATGCTTTCTGATTTATTCACGTCAAGATTTCTCCAAGGATCTAAGCCAAAAGATGTGCCTCTCATCTTTCAGCTGGATTTTAAATCAGTCTTCACCACAAACCCATGTAAATACATGTATGCATACAATCATATGTAGGATCAGACCATGAGAAGCCTGTCATACATTAGCTCTTTTTATGGTCCCTATCTCGGACCACATTCCTTTCTTTTTAATCTCAGTGCAGCTTAGCATAATATAAGAGGCTTTGCCAGCACATGCAGTGGTACACTCTTCATGCATTTGACCTACTTTTTTCATGAATTATAACAGCCAAAACAACTGGAAACGATTGGTTTTTGACATTTATAGATGTATGTGAGGCAAGAAAAGAAACCTCAAAATCAAAAGGGAGTCCTCCCACCCATCCATCCATCAATTATGCTGCTTCCACTCTTGGGATCAGAGAATAGGAGCCTGTCCCAGCTCTCATAGGCGGGTCAACCTTTTATTTAATGAATCTCTTGTTTTCATGCTGTTTAGTAGAAAAAGACAATAAGTGAGTTGATATTTTATTTCGTTTTTTTATATTTAATCAAGCGTAGCCTAGTTCCACTGAACTCATAGATACATTTCAGCAGCTTTAGGCTGTTTTAAATTTTCCGGTTTTTTTTTGCTGCCCAAGACATTTTTCTTTCCCCACCAGTAGATTTTTGTCTTCTAGCAATTCAAGCATCATTCTTGTCTTCCATTACAACTCCAATTCCAATGAAGTTGGGAAGTTGTGTAAAATGTAAATAAGAACAGAATACAATGATCTGCAAATCCTCTTCAACCTAAATTCAATTGAACACACCACAAAGGCAAGATATTTAATGTTCAAACTGATCAAATTAATTGTTTTTGCATAAATATTTTCTCATTTTAAAATTGATTCCTGCAATAGGTTTCAAAAAAGTTGGGAGAGGGTCATATGTTACATTACCTTTCCCTCTAACAACACTCAATTGGCATTTATGAACTCAGAACACTAATTGTCAGAATTTGAATCTGAATCAGAATCAGCTTTATTGCCAATATCTTCAAGAAGCATACAAGGAATTTGACTTTGGTTTCAACTGTGCTCTCTTTGTACAAAAACAAGTATGAATAAACATTAAATATAAAATATATAAGAAACAGATATTAAGTAACTACAAATTATTAATGTTAGAAATATAGAAAGAAAAACATGTACACATTTGAATTAAATAGTGCAATGAACATGTGCAACAGAGAGAATGTGCAAGCATGGGCATGAGCTTGAGACTTGACAGCGGGATGACAGTATTGAATTTTTTTTTAACTGTTAATCAGAGTGATGGCTTGTGGGAAAAAAAAATCATCAAATCATCTGAGTGATAACCTGAAGTTTTACACATTATTCTGAGTGAAAGGTCGTAAAATTGAGGGTACTCTAAATCCTGTTGCCCCTCTTAAACCTCCCATTTAGTCTGGCTAGCCCTGCCTTTGTATATTTATTCTTCTCTGTCCTTAGTTACCCAAACTTTCCATCCCATCACCTCAACAACCCCCCCCCCATCCCAGGTTGTTTTCCAGCCCCCTACTTCCTCTGTATGCCAGCCTCCTTTCTCTCTATCCATCTTTATTTGCTTCTGTCACACACAAACTCTGCTTTTTTATCCCTGTCAGTCTTCTTCTCTCTTTCAAAAGTTCTCTTGACCATTTCTATTTGATCAAAGGCATGCAGCAGCTAGACAGCTCCTTTCAAGTCTGTGGCCACATGTTTGTCTGCAGGCTGAAAACTTTCAGGCAGAAAGTGCTTGAGCTTCTTTCTTAATACCTCAGCCATACTTTCTAGCTTCTGTAAAAAATGTTCCTGCACTATGCTCACTGAACTCCAAGCTCTATCTTCATCTCTGCTGCATTACATTTTGGTTTATTTGACACTCACATTTGTCATTCTGGACGCGACATTATGCAGGCTATGTTTGGCCAGAGAAAAGACTCGTGCAGGTTATCTCACATCACCCTTTTCGGCGTTTGAAGTATGAGTTCTCTTTCGAGGTAGACAAACCCCCAACAGTAGACAACAGATAAAATCTAGTGAGTGTCCAGTTTAAGTGTGCGTGTGTGTCTGTCTGGTTTATTTCCTTGTTTCACAGAAGTCAGACAGGGTGCCCTACAACCCACATTTCCTCCCACAACCTCAGATTCCTACTCGTTTCTGTGGTAATTCATTCACGTCATCTCTTCATGCCGTTTTCCATTGAAGTATCACAGTTTTCCTCATTTTAATTATCAGTTACAGACAAAACTGTCAAATTCAATTGACTCTTGAGAGTTTAGTTCATGCACGACTGCAGATGGATACTAAGTAGCATCACATTTTTCTTTCTGGACTTTTCTGTCTCTTATATTTTATTAGTTCAAGATACAAGTCAATATGCAAACTGTATGGTTGTATCAGCGGTGGACTGTAATCTTTTTTCTGTATTGAAAGAAACGATTAGCATTTAAGGAAGACAAAGCAGGAGCATGGAGACTGACAAATGTGACAGGAGCTGCAAATTAGTCAAAGGCTACTACTAACCTTATTGTTATTTTTCTTGAAGGGAAGATTAAAGGAGCACCCATATGCTGACTGAGATGAATCCTGTGTGTAATGGCACATTACTCACAGCGGCAGATAACCTGCATTTCTGGCAAAGCTCGGCATATTTTATTTCCTTAGACTTCTGGCTACAAGATAGAAGTGACCTCATCTCGATACACAGAGATTTGATGCCAGTAGAGCCTGATTTATACAGGAAGTGTTCTCTGCTTCACTAGCCTGTTCAGTAGACCATACTGCATAAATTCCACCTAACGTTCTCATTTCTTGGCTTTCAGCCCTGTCAATCTCTCGTACAACAACCAACAGCCTTACCGTTCACACGAAGCCTACTGCAGCTGGATAGACTGCTGAAAAACGTAAAAAAAAAAAGTCACACATAATCCGTCATCGTCATATGCACAACAGGAGTGGTGCAACCTGTGACCAGGAGCTACAATTTCATGATTTTTAGTGAACCTTTTCTCAGAGGGAACAAAGTTGACTACAAAGAAGACACAGACGTGTGATACAGCTTTTTTATTCACGCAACTACGCCAGACTAGACAGAAGAAAACGAGAACACATCTGCTGTGTGAGGTCACCTGAGACTAAAAACTCTGTAACTCCTACAGTGTTTGACCCAGAAAGCTCAAATTTTACCCAGATGTCGATGATAAGGCATAGAAGTGATCTGGTGGATGTCTTATGTCTGGCATGAAGCACGTTGGAGTTAATGTTGTTCAAAAATTGATTATAAAAGTGAAGCGGGAAAAAAGGTGTGTTCAGCTGAAAAAAATTTTTGAAAAATACTGAAAAAAATAATATTAATAATAATATTGAAAAAAAATTACTCTTTTTAAATCATAATGACAACAGAAACTTAAAAAATGACCCTGTTAAGAAGTTTACACATCTCTGGTGGTTTTGTCCTGATAAATGCACAGAAGTTATCACAAATGTGTTTGAATGTCTACTAAAGGTAACCATCCTCACCTGTGATCTATTTGCTTGTAATCAGTGTGTGTGTGTGTGTGTGTGTGTGTAAAAAAATGAACAGGGTCATTTGTGAAGTTTTTGTTGTCTTATGATTTAAAAAGAGTAAACTTTTTTTTTTTTGTCATAAAATGTCTTCACCCAACCACTAACCATGAGTGATAGACAGGATTTTCTGTTACCATTCATATTTTCTGAGAAAAAGCCAAAAAAATCACAAAATTCTGCTGGAGGGGTTGTAAACTTTTAGGCACAACTGTAAGTTGGATGGGTGATGGGTCAATGACAAAAAGAGGGTCTAAAAACGTATTTTTAAAAAGTTCTTTGAAAATGGATAAAAACATATTTCTGAGAGAAGAATTATGTTTTCTAACAGATTTCAGTAGTTGACCAACATTTCAAAGTTTTGAGGTTCATTATTTTTTAGTATTTTTAATTTGAGCACCCAAAAATGTCAGGTGGCGCAACCAAATATATGAAAATATATTTATATGTTCCTGTTATTTTTTCTGTGTGAAATTATTGGTTGTCAAACAAAAGTTTTTTTAAATTTCTTAACAGCTTTAAAACTATTTTTATTTGCAAAGAATGTTTTATTTAAAAAGGTTCAAGCATAAAACAATGCCACTGTATTTTTGTTTCAAATTACAATAACTGACATTAAATTTTTAGAGTTTAATTACTGTGGATACTTGTCAGGACGGTTGCACCACCTGACATTTTGGGGGTTTGAGGAACCAAAACACAAAAAACATGTTATATTTTAATAGTTTAAAGATGTGTTCAAATAACACAGGTTTCATAGAATAAAGAAATACATGTGATGAAATACTCAATTCATGATGGAAGGAAATATTACACTTGGACACAAAAAAAGGGACGTCACGTCATTGACCCTGATACCATGATGTTCACATCTATACAGTCTGCTTTATTCTCATAATCTTACAAACTTATTCTTGTCTTTTTTTTTCCTCAAAATGTGAATAAAAATCGAAATTCTGCTGGATAAACCTGGATAGAGCTTTAGTCCTCTGTTGTAGCTTCTTGTCATTGAGTTTTGCTGCTCCATCACATTCATGCATTTACCAGAGAATCTAACCATTATCTTAAATCAACCCAGTGCTGAAAGGCAATCCTATCTGATGCTGAAGTTACATGGAAAATTTGCTCTGCAGTCTTAGAAAGCCCCTTAAAGTAGAACATGTTTGTGACATAGTTCAGATTTCTAATCTTGTCTTCTGTTTGTCAGATCATCGTGAGGCTAAGTGCCTCAGAAAATGAAGGGGGGGTTGTAAGTTTCAGGAGACCTAAAACAGCAAGCATACACAGATCAGAAAATTCTACAGCAATGTTTAGATTCACTGTGGTATTCTGTGCTTTGTCACTGTTTGTTTTAGAGATTTTTATGTCAAGCCTGCTCATTTTTTATCTCCGGGATGTTTGCATGCGGTCTTCAACAGTCAGACCTTGCCATGAGCAGCTTTATGTCCCCAAAGGTCTGTATTTAACCACATAGAGATGGGTCAAAACCTGAACACAAACTGCTCTTTCTGGAGCCTGAAGCTTGTCTTGNGGAAAATTTGCTCTGCAGTCTTAGAAAGCCCCTTAAAGTAGAACATGTTTGTGACATAGTTCAGATTTCTAATCTTGTCTTCTGTTTGTCAGATCATCGTGAGGCTAAGTGCCTCAGAAAATGAAGGGGGGGTTGTAAGTTTCAGGAGACCTAAAACAGCAAGCATACACAGATCAGAAAATTCTACAGCAATGTTTAGATTCACTGTGGTATTCTGTGCTTTGTCACTGTTTGTTTTAGAGATTTTTATGTCAAGCCTGCTCATTTTTTATCTCCGGGATGTTTGCATGCGGTCTTCAACAGTCAGACCTTGCCATGAGCAGCTTTATGTCCCCAAAGGTCTGTATTTAACCACATAGAGATGGGTCAAAACCTGAACACAAACTGCTCTTTCTGGAGCCTGAAGCTTGTCTTGGTGTCTCAACCTCTTAGTTTCCAGCTTTTTTGTTGTCAGCAAGGTCTGTATGTATGTTGTTATTTGAACTTTACTCACTGACCCCTCCCTCTCCACCCACACTCTCTCTCTCTCTCTTAACTAGACATATAGCTCTCTGAGTCAGAGTGAAGCCAAGTTTATCAGTGTAGTGGTCTGCTTTTCATCGTCCAGATCTCATTCACAAGCTCATGGTCCTTTACCTAAGAACAGCTTTTGTGAAGGGCAGGAGGTTCCTAATGAATACCTTTCATCTAAATGTTTTAAAGGTTTGAACGAGTACTGGCTCCAAGGAGGCCATCTGAAGTCACATGAAATTCTCAGAATTGTTTTTCCACTCTCGAAGGAGGAAGGGATTCAGACCATCAAGAAAGTCTCTTGCAGTTCCAAAAATCTTAGAGGCAAATAGCTCCGTAGAGTTGTTTCATGCATGACTGGAGAATTGGCTAAAAGAGATGTTCTGACAGAGCTTTTTCTTTGTTGTTTTAGAGGGGATAAATAAGTTTTATGTTTACATTATGCAAAGGAATTTTATTTAATTGGAATTTAAGAAGCATCAGGAAGAAGCAATAGACTGGCTTGAAAAACACCGGTGGTGAAAATTGTTCTCATTCCTGAGTGTGCTGCTAGTATGGTGTCATGTCTTGGAAAAATGCACAACTTGCCCAGAACCATGAAAAAAAAAATTCCAACCAGCAGGTTGTGTTTTGTCTTTATTTCCATTTCAGTTGATATATCCCAAGTTGACCTCTTTGCTGCTGTGCTGCTCAGTGGGTAATGAGATCACACCTACAGTTTTTTTCTCTGTCCTATTTTAACCACCATGGAAAACTTTTGTACTTGGTTTATTTGAGTACAGATCGCTCAATTAAAAAGGGCTCATAAACAGAAGTCACCTGTCTCAACTTACTCACAGGAGCTCTTCTGCTGGACTAAGAGAGAAGGGGCCATTTTGAAAGCTACAACAATATTCTCTTAGGTTCTGCAACCTAAGACAAAGGAGTTGAATGCCAGCATCAGCCCAGACGCCTGTTTGTTGTTCATGCAACAAACCAATTAGCTCAGCTCACACTCCCTTGGGTTCTGTGGTTGTTCAAGCTACATATTTACTTCTAAACAACCCACTCAAGGTTTGCAGGCAATCAAATGATGTTTGGTGTGAGCTGAAGTTCAGATGACATTACTTTGGTCAAACAAACTGAGCTCTCAAAAGAAAGTCTTCAGATACTGCTATTCTGCTTTTTCCAGACTATGATGTTTCATCCAACATGATCTGACTGTTCCTGTTGTTTTGTTTCAGGGTGATCTACCTCCAGGTGAGCATGAACGACGGCTTGTCCTTCATCAGCAGCAACGTTCACATTACCACAACAGAGTGTGTAAGTGGAAGCCCATTTTTATGTCTTTAATCTGCATCAGCACTGCTTTTTAGTTTCCATAAGTATATATCAATACTCATTGGGCTTGATCTATTAAGACCCTGAATAACAAGCTCCAAACTCTGTGTACAAACTGAAATATAGCACATTCTATTCGTGGGTGTGTCTCAAGTGACCTACTCTGGTAGCGTGTGCAGTTGATAACTGGTACAAAAGAAGTGAAGACCGCCCCATTTCATTGAGGATTCTGCGTGTGCCACTGACTGTCCCCATGGAGAGTTTGGGAGAGCAGAGTGGCTGTGAACAAAAAAGTTGTTTGAAGCTATGGAGTTGGATATCTTGGTGGAAGATATAAAAAAAATAGAGACACTGTCAAGAGCACTATTATATACATATAATTTTAGATTATTATCTACAGTTTTCTGTTCTCTGATGGCTGTTTAAATTCAGTTTAGTTTGTTTCAAAACGTGACACAATATTAAAGTCAATTAATAGGGGTCTTTATTTTGTTTTTATTGCATTAAAAAGCTTTGTTTTGAGTATTTCACTGTGTGGCAAGTGAGTGGGAATTGGCTATACTTGTCCAACCTGTGCAAGATAGCATTTAACACTTGGGAAAGCCCATCGAAAAAGGTACTCCGAGAGACACTGACATTAAATGTGCCTGTGTGCTGGAATGATCCAGACAAAAGAAAATGCTGTGTTATAAGGGGCTTTTCCAAAGGATACATGGCATGGCTTCTTTTTTGACTGGCTCCAAATCAGCCCTCAGCTCATCCAGCAGCTCAAAAACAGCTTTTCTGGATGGATGATACGTCTTTACTGTTTTTACTTCTGACAGTCCAAACATGTTGACATGCTTGGAAGGTTCTATATCTCCCTTGTCCGTCATTGTACTTATTCCTCCTTCTCGCCACAATGACCGCAGGCATTTGTGTGTGACGCTGTGCCAGTTCATACCTGCCTTTCAATCAGTTCCAAGTTTGATTGATCATGATTGCTTGATTATAGGTGCCAAATGATTACATCTGCATTTCCTCCCCCAAATATTTTCTGCATCAGTGGCAGCTGCTGGTCCATCAAGGAGGGGAAGCTCTTTTTTTTCCTGGCCTACGTAATAATAATTATAACTTAATTTATGTAAAGCACTTTTCAAAACAATGTTACAAAGTGCATCAAACAAATTAAAATGAACATTGGAAAGAAACAAAAGAGAGAAATAAAAAGGAGAAATAAAAGACAAGCGTGAGGAGGAGTAGAGGAAAAACAGCAACTATATATATATATATATATATATATATATATATATATATATATATATATATAGTTGCTGTTTTTCCTCTACTCCTCCNTGTGTGTGTGTGTGTGTGTGTGTGTGTGTGTGTGTGTGTGTGTGTGTGTGTGTGTGTGTATAAGGCTAAAACCACCACCAAAAAGGGAAAAAAAACATCAGAAAAATGAAAACCAACAATGTTAAAACAAATTAAATAAGGAAAGAGAGAAGATTTAAGACATCATGAATGTGTTTGTTTATTTGTATGTAAATTCCTCTTTTTTTCCCTTTCTAGTCGTTTTTAACGAAGACAAAGTCATTGGTGATCGGTAAAGTCTCCAAATCAGTTAAAAACAACGGAATGAAAGACTTTGAAAAAGCTCTGGTGGATGTAAAAACTCTAAGATCACTGATTCGCTCATTTCACTGTCAACCAAAAAGGGATTTAGACTCAGACAGATCATCCAATCATCATGCAGGAGCTGAGCTTCCAGGCCAGCCCACTGCCCCATAGACCCTCAGAGAAGCTGAGCTTCCAGTGGGCGGGACAAAGCCCGGCATTTATCCAATGACAGTCCAGTTTCAAGCTGTGGAACAACCCACTTAATGCTTCCCCATAGAGCCCCAGAGTAGTGATGGGTTAATGAGGCTTTGAAGCTTTTTTCACAGCATGCTTCATTACTAGAAACCTCAATGACACACAGCACTCTAGCAGGACATCTAGTGGACAATAGAATGAAGTGCAATCAACACGTGTTATTGGTTCATGGATTGTTCGGGATTTGATTCGCATGCACAGTCTCCTTCGGGAACTCCAAATGATTACACGGTTTCAAGTGAACACACTAATAAGAATGAATCATCATATAATATAATGATAATAGTAATAACTAGGTGGGGGTTTTGCTTTTGCGACTGGTTTTGAGCTTTTTATGTTTTGTCTTGTTTATAAAATATTTTTTGGGGCTAAAGGAGGAAAGTTGGAGACATAGGGAAAGAGATTATAACTATCCGATTCCTCGGTATGAATCTACGCTTTCAGATTGAGAGTGGAGCCGCCTTAGCCGTTACGCTATTCACTTTTGTAACACCTGTGATGTATTCATTGATAAGATTTCCTCCACAGTTTTCGGATTCATTCGGTTTCTTTTCTTTGAAACTTTTCCGCCTTGGAAAAACCTCTTTCACACGGCACAGATGAGGCTCGAGTTCACAGAAAGTGTTTATAAAGGTTCAGGTTCACTGTTTGTGGATGGCCCAGTAATTGAGTGAGACTTCTATTTGTTCCAGGAGAAAACACTGAATAGGTTCTTGGGGTTCTCCTATCTTGGAGCGCACTCAATCCCACTGAGTGATTCACATGACAGACCGAACCAGTCAGGTGATTCGTTGGTGTTCGAAGCACTGAAGTGCTTCAAACGTCACTCAAGTGTGTTAGAAGTGGGGCGCGGATGGCCTAGTGGATATGGCTGCGCACCATGAGGTTTGCCCTCAAGCGGGTGGCCCGGGTTCGAATCCGACCTGTGGCCCATTTCCCGCATGTCACTCCCCACTCTCTCTCCCCTTTCTGACGCTATCCACTGTCCTCCTCTATCGAATAAAGGCACAAAGGCCAAAAAAATAACTTAAAAAAAAAAAAAAATGTGTTAGAAGTCAGACGTCACGTGACCAAACCACGCTTCGGCACAGTGGTTCGATACCATAGTTCGATACATTTGTCTCATGAGCCACCGCGCATGTGTCGGAGCCTGAGGTGTCAAAGGACCATCACTACCCCAGAGAAGCTGAGCGCCCGTCTGTGTAAAACACCGTGGAGCTGCGGGAATGAATGAGAAAGAGCCCATGTCGGTTTCCTGTGATAAGTAGCTGACTCCGAACAAAAGATGAACGCGTTCAAGCGCATATTTAGTCAATGAAATGTACACACAGTGGTACATATTTCACCACTTTTTGCTTTTATTTTTTAATTTACATTTTAGGGGAAGCAGAGATTCCCTTGCAGTCTTAGAGCAGTCGCCACTGTTCTGCATATATTCTGCATATTCACGACAGCAGACATGCTGAATGGATTGTGCATGCTATTTTGCCCATTTGACAGACGAAATCCACAGTGCGCCCGGTTAGTACATCAACTTTGCACGCACTATTACGTTTGCACATGTTTTTATATACCCAAACCCTTCGTAGCTCAGGCCCTAAGTGTGAGACGTTAAAATGTAAAGGTTTTCAACGTATAAACTCAAGTGAAGCTTTTTCCAAGAGATTTATGTGGTGTGTAATATGATAAAACCGGTTTTCATTACTGCCCGGGGTGTGCTCCTCCCCTCCAGCATCTGCCTCTCCTTTCTTCTACCTCTGCTCTGACACAGTTTTCCTAGAAGTCTGATGTTTTGTTCTCTGCAGTTCATTTCCCCACTCTCTTTCATCTACCCTATTTTACATTTTGTTT